>OX463228.1:53654048-53879048 GCA_949820135.1 Sylvilagus floridanus
CTCTGGTTACAGATCGTGGTAATCCCTCTGTTTTCCGTCTCCACCCACTAGAAGTTAGGCTCTTCCTGTACCAGCAGAGTGCGGGCGGGGCAGTGCTCGGCGAGCACGCACTACTGAGCAAGGCCAGGGTGGGCGGAGTCGCTTCCGCTTGGCAGTGGGTGGCATGGTGCCGTGCAGGCCACTTAGAACAGCTCTGGGGCCTTCCCCACGGAGACACCCACCAGCCCACGGCTTGATCTGGACCCAGTGGCGGTCTCCCTCCTCATTTCTAATTTGCAGCCCCTGGCCTTTGTGTGGGGGTAGAGCAGAGACTGAGGCGGGTGGGGGCGGGTTGGGCATGTAGGAACCCCTGTGAGCCTACAGGGCCAGTAGGGTCAGTGACGGGGCACAGGGTCCTGGGACACAGGGCTGCAGCCTCTGAATGGGATCTCAGGAGAATGGTGGTCCTGTGGGTCTCTCGACGTAGGCATTGACAGGCACCTGTTCTGGTCTCTCTTGCGGTGGTTGAGGATCCCTCCTGACTAAGGGCACGCAGGGTGGAATGTATTTTCAGAAAGTGTTCAAGGCCGAGGTGGGCTTGGAGCTCTGTTCAAAGCTGCTGGGTGAGAGGCTGGCCACAGCCAGGACTCGGGTCCTCCGAAGGGCCCAGGGAGCGCCATGGTGTATGGGTGGCGCACACCCACCCCAGAGTGGGTTCCCTGAGAGAGGCTGACTTTGTCTCCCCTAGTGCCCCAGAGAAATGAAACTCACGGACACTGTATGTGGCCACCTCCCTCTCCCGTCTCCCCATCACGTGCCCAAGAGCCCTGCCTGGGCCTGCTCTGCCTCTCCTCACGCCACACCCCCTGCGCTAGTGTCCAGTGTCCAGCCAGCCCAGATGCAGCTCGCACGGAGGGGCAGGGATACACTGGCATGACCACCCAGCCTGGACCCCTCCCGCACCTAGTGTAAAATAGCACTTTCCTACTCCAGGCTGAGAGCCAACAGGAAGTGCTGAGGGGCATGACCAGCGTTAAGCATAACTGGAGGGAGTGTGCGGTGCAGCGGGCGGGGCCAGCTGGAGATCGAGTCCCGCTGCTGCGTGCCTGCTGGTGTGCCTCCTGGTGTGCTGTGTTTCTGCGCATCCTCTTGGGCTAAGCTCGGGCCTGGCCCAGCACCAGCTGTTGAGGCATTTGAGGAGCGAACCAGCCGGCGGGAGATCTCTCTGCTACTCCGCCTTTTCGATACATACATCTACCTTTTAACAGAGGAAGCAGACTACGCCGGGTGCCTGGCTCGTTTGGGGCTGACTTACACCCGTGGGTGTGCGCCCGCACTGCTCCCGCTGTAGCGCTGTCGGCTGCAGCAGCGCCCAGCAGCTCCGCGTGGGGAGGGGGCGCCTGCGGCACCGGGCGTCCTATCAGAGAGGCGGCCCGGCAGCCCCCGGCCCTCTTCTCCGCTCCGCGAGCTGTCGCACTCCCGTGAGTCACTCTCAGAGCCGCAAGCACGTCTCCGCAGAACGCGGCACGCAGGACGCGTCACGCGGCACCGGCCCCCCCCCCCCCCCCCCCCGGGGAGCAGCGTCTGGGCAGAAATGGTGGCCCTGGTCGTCCCGCGTTGCCATAGGGAACGGAGCGCTCGGCCTTTGCCACACAGCGACGAGAGGACGGTGATTGGCTGTCCCTGCTGCCCATCACTGCTCCCCAGCGGCTGCAGAGGCCACAACACCCGCCTCCAAAGATGCAGCCCTGTCTGGGGCAGAACTAGTTTGTGCTGCCCTGTCCCGAGCCTCCGGAACTGTTCGGACAACCGGACAGCCGGACAAGACAGCGCAGGGGGAGGGGGAGCAGGAGGAGCTGGGGAGGGAGAGGAGGAGGAACAGCAGGAGGAGGGAGAGGAGGGGGAGGAGGGGGAGGAGGAGGAGGAGGGGAAAGAGGGGGAGGAGGAACTGGGGAGGGAGAGGAGGAGGAAAAGCAGGAGGAGGAAGTAGAGGAGGAGGGAGAGGAGGAGGAGGGAGAGGAGGAGGGGGAAGAGCAGGAGGAGGAAGAAGAGGAGGAGGAAGAGCTGAGAGAGAGGAGGAGGAAGAGGGGGAGGAGGAGGACCTGGGGGGAGGGGAAGGAGTAACAGCAGCAGGAGAAGGAGGGAGAGGAGGAGGAGGAAGAGCAGGAGGAGGAAGTGGAGGAGGAGGAAGTAGAGGAGGAAGAGGAGGAGGAAGGGGAAGAGCAGGAGGAGGAAGAGGAGGAGGAGGAAGGGGAAGAGCAGGAGGAGGAGGAGGAGTAAGAGCAGCAGGAGGAGGAGGGGGAGAAGGAGGAGGAAGGGGAGGAGGAGGAGGAGGGGAGGAGGAGAAGGAAGAGGAAGAAGAGGAGGAGGGGAGGAGGAGGAAGAGCAGGAGGAGGAGGGAGAGGAGGAGCTGGGGGGAGGAGGAAGAGCAGGAGAAGGAAGTGGAGGAGGAGAGGAGCAGAAGGAGGGGGAGGAGGAGGGAGAGGAGGAGGAGGAAGAGCAGGAGCTGGGGAGGGAGAGGAGGAGGGGGGAGAAGGAGGAGCAGGAGGAGGAAGAGAAGGGGGAGGAGGAGGAGGAAGAGGAGGAGGGGAGGAGGAAGTGGAGGAGGAGGAGCAGGAGGAGGAGGGGAGGAGGGAGAGCAGGAAGTGGAGGAGGAGGGAGAGCAGGAGGAGGGAGAGGAGGAGGGGGAGGAGGAGGAGCAGGAGGAGGAAGAGAAGGGGGAGGAGGAGGAGGAAGAGGAGGAGGGGAGGAGGCAGAGAGGGAGGAGGAAGTGGAGGAGGAGGAGCAGGAGGAGGAGGGGAGGAGGGAGAGCAGGAAGTGGAGGAGGAGGGGGAGCAGGAGGAGGAAGTGGAGGAGGGGGAGGAGGAGGAGCAGAAAGAGGAGCAGAAGGAGGAGGGAGGGGGAGGATGTGGAGGAGGGAGAGGAGGAGGGGGAGGAGGAGGAAGAGCAGGAGGAGGGGAGGAGGATGAGCGGGAAGAGCAGGAGGAGGAAGAGAGGAGGGGGAGGAGGAAGAGCAGGAGGAGGGGAGGAGGGGAGCAGCAGCGGGCTTGGCCGGCAGAGGTCGCAGCCACGCGGCGGCGCCCGCAGCCCTGGAAGGGAGTGGGCGCGCGGGAGCCCCGCGAGGGCCGTGGGAGTCGCTGCTCCGTGGAGGCCCGTGCGCCTCGGGGCGGCTTCCCCAGGCCGGCAGCCCCTCGCGCCCGGGCCCTTAGGGCGGGCGGGACACCGGGATGGGGACCCCCCTGAGCAGTGGGAGGGGGCGTCGCGGCCCGGCCCACCCCAGCAGCAGGACCCGCGTGGACGGCAGCCAGGGTTCTGGAGTCTGGCACAGGGCCCGGCGCACGCGGCCGCCCCCTCCTCAGGGGTCCCGGGACGGTTCGGCCGGTCACCCGGGGGGCTCCTGGCGCGGGCCTGGCCTCGTGGGGCCCTGATGGCGGGCTGGGGGCTGGGGCCGCTGACCGCTGTCCACGCTGGCGCGGGACGCGGCTTCCTGGCGTGGGAGGAAGGAACCCCGGCCACGCCGGCCTCCGAGAGGCCGAGGCACGAGGCCGTGGGCCTGCGGCGACGGCGCGGGAGGGTGGGCTCCCGCCGCGCCCGCGCCCGCGCCCGCGCCGCCTGCGTGGCTCGACCCGGAACGGCGGGCCGCGGGGGCGCGCGGCGGGGGGCTCCGGCCGCGCGCCGAGGCCGAGGGCCCGCAGCCACCAGCCGCGGGGGCGCGTGGGGCCGCCGGCGCGCGCGGGCTCCCGCCGCTCCCACGCGCGCGCGCGGCGGGGCGGGGCGGCGGCGCGCGCCGGCGCGGGGATTTCCAGCGCGCGAGAGGAAGTGCCGGCGGGAGGCAGCGCGAGGGCGCAGGAGCGCGGCCGCCGCCGCGTGCGCGAGCCGGCGCGCCAGCAGGGACTTTCCAGCCGGCAGCGGCGGCGGCGGCGGCGGCGGCGGCCGCGCCGGCCCTTCCCCGCCCCCGACATGGGGCTGCCCGGGGAGCAGGACGCTGCGGACCGCGGCGGAGGACGCGCCCGGCGCCCCTGAGCCGGCCGAGCGGGCGGACCGCGGGGTAAGGGGCCGCGGCGGCGGCGGCGGGCGGGCGGGCCCCTCGGCGCCTCCATCCCGCGCGGCGGGGCCGGGCCGGGGCGGCGCAGGCCCAGGCGGTCCGCGCCGGCCTCGCCCTGCGCCCCGGCCCGCTCCCGCCGGCCCGAACGCCGCAACTTCGGGAAACTTTGTGGGGGCGGCCGCCGGCGGGGGCCGCGGCTGCTCGGGGACCGGGGCGCGAGGCCTCCCGGCGACGCGACCCCCGCGGGGTGCTGAGGCGCCGACTCCGTCTACACCGGCGAACGTGCTCGCCGCGGGCTGCTGGAGGTGATTTTTTTTTTTTTTGAGCCATGATTTAAAAGTTTGCACTGAGTCACGCCTCTGCGGATGAATGAATGATTCCAGGCGGGAGCTGCGGCGGCCGCCCTGGGCTGGCGCGAGGTCGCCCGCAGCGGTGTGTGCGTGCCGGGGGCCCGCGCCAGGCCCCGCTTGCACACGGGCGCCTCCCGGGGGCGCGGACGGTGCTTGGCTGGGCCGGGGTGCAGGACCGCGGTCGAGCCTCGCCGGGGAGACGCCTCCGGACGCGGTCCGAGCGAGGGCATTGCTCGGCGCTTGCCCTGTGCGGCCCTGAGCGGCGCGGGCGCGGGCGCGGGTGTGCGCGTCGTTATCCTTGATGCATTTGTTTTTGTGGGCTCCGTGGAGCAGCGCGGTCGCCGCTTCCTAATTTACATTCACAGCCTACAGTTGACGGGAGCCATCATTTCGTATTTTTCCCCTAGCACTTGGCCGTGGGCACACGCTGGTGAAGCCTGGGACCTGTCGGTTGTCGGCTACGTGTCTGTAGAATGTTTGCAGAACTGGCCAGGTGGACCAGCTGCTGCCTTTAGAATCTTCTCGTGTCTTTTAAAATGGCCTGTAAAAGACTGCATCATCTGTAGGTGTCTGGCAGAGCCGGCACCGCGCACGGCCAGAGTATTTCTCTTGGCTGCATTGTGACAGCGCAGACGTTAAGAACGGGTCCAAAGATGAAAAATAATTTGGCCGAAACAAAATAAAAGCCTGATCAGTTTAGAGACTTGGACATATCAGACGAAATTGGAAAACCCTGGTAGAGCGTGGATTCCGGCGTCACTGGTTGAAATCAGACCGTGTCGGGGATCAGGTTTAAGATGCGAGGTGTTTCACCAGACGCCATCTGTTCCGGTTGTCACAATGCAGGAACCGGGAGAGCAGAGCGCTGGCTGTGGAGAAATCCGGCCCTCTTTTTGGACATGCATGTGAATTCTTCTGTGAGGGGAAGGACCAGCTATTTCTCTTGGATGCTGTCCATTCTTTTTGGTTTTAATAAGGTGGCCCACTAAGAAGGCTGTAGACATTCCACTGGAAACAGGCAGTGGCAGTGGCCAGTTGCTCCTCATTCCATCGGAGTATCTCCACGCTCGTGTGCGGCTGAGGAGAGTCCTTCATCCGGCTGAGACGTCCGAGCTGCTCTCTCTCTTCCTTGGCGTTTGGGGTCTCATTCTCTAAGCACCTGTGCTGCAGTCCCTTTCCTTTTTTCACTGTGCCAATCAGGAAGGAGGTTCTGGGGTGTTAGCGGGATAGACATGCTGATGAGCTAAAAGACGAGAATGATTTATCACCTCCCCAACGTCCTTCCTTATGCTGCTAAAGCTACACTTCCAGAAAAATAAAACGGCCACTGTGGTCTAAGCTAGGTCAGGCAAACAAAGGACATGGCGTCAAATCTGCCCATCTCTGTTTTCTCATCATGCTACAGCAAGACTCCAGCCGGCAGCCTGGCAGATATTACACAGAGGCTGAATGTCCTTGCAGGGTCCAGGTAAGATCTGTAACTCAGCAGCGGAGTCTCATGACCAGCCCCCAGGATGGTTTCTGCAGAATCGGGACCCTGTGCGTGTTTCTTCGCAAGTGTTCTCGGAGGAAGAAGAATTATTTGCTGTTTTTTTGGGGGGAAGGGGATCTAGTTACTGACGTAAGGTACAGAGAGAAATTAGGAAGAGCCACAGAGTGGGAAAGGAGGAGGTGAGGCCAGAGTATTTGGAAGGTGACACGGAGAGGCAGCGAAGGCCTGGACCTGGAATGATGCTGACATTTGCTTTGAGTAGGAGGAGTGAAGCCTGTGGGCAGGGGGCAGTAGGGAAAGGTGAATGGGGAGAGATACCTGCGGTTTACACCACAGCGTTAGGCTTTAGGGTCCTGAAGGAGTTGATGGAAATAGGAGAAAATTCACCTTTATTTTATTTATTTATTTTTTAGTTTTTAGACAGGCAGAGTTAGAGAGAGAGAAAGAGACAGAGAGAAAGGTCTTCCTTCCGTTGGTTCACCCCCCAGTGGCCACTGCAGCTGGCGCTGTGCCGATCCGAAGCCAGGAGCCAGGTGCTTCTCCTGGTCTCCCATGGGGTGCAGGGCCCAAGCACCTGGGCCATCCTCCACTGCCTTCCCTGGGCCACAGCAGAGGACTGGACTGGAAGAGGGGCAACCGGGACTAGAACCCGGTGTGCAGGCGCCGCAGGTGGAGGATTAGCCTAGTGAGCCACGGCGCCAGCCGAAAATTCACCTTTAACTAGAAGAGGAGGGGCTGGCACTGTGGAGCAGCGGGTTAAGCCACTGCCCTTCGAGGCCCGCATCGCCCACGGGTGCCAGTTCACGTTCCTGTCGCTCTGCTTCCGATCTAGCTCCCTGCTAATGCTCCGGGGAAGCAGCTAAAGACACCCTGCACCCAGAGGGAGACCTGAGGCGGCTCCGGGCTTCGATCTGGCGCAGCCCTGGCCTTGCCGCCATTTGGGGAGTGAAGCAGCCCGTGGAAGACCTCTCTGTCTGTGTCTGCGTCTCCGTCTCCCCTGTGTAACTCTGCCTTTTCAACAAGAAAATAAATATTGCAAAAAAAAAAAAATAGTGAGAAAATGTGTGTGTACTTGTATAGAGCTCTGGTTCATCATTAACTAAAAATTCAAAATGGCTTTCTCACTTTTAGAAAGCCGTTGTCGTCTATTTAAGTCCTGCACAGCACCCTTTCAGGAAAGGTGGGGCAGAGACAGCGCCAGCCTGGGAAGAAGGTGAGATTTTGGTCATTAAACACAAAAACTTTTTTTGGTGAAACTTTTTCTTTAAAGATTTATTTATTGAAAGAGTTACACAGAGAAAGGAAGAGACCGAGATCTTCTGTCTACTGGCCTGCTCCCTGAATGGCTGCAACAGCCAGGGCTGGGCCAGGCCGGAGCCAGGAGCCAGGAGCCTCCTCCGTATGTACCATGGGTGCAGGGGCCCAAGGACTTGGGCCGTCATCTGGCTTGTTTCCCAGGCGTATGAGCAGGGAGCTGGATGGGAAATAGAGCAGCCGGGTCTCAAACCGGTGCCTGTGTGGGATGCCAGCATCCCAGGTGATGGCTTTTACCTGCTCTTGCGCAGCGCGCCCCTCAGTGGAACGTCTTGTCCCACGCAGGTAAATCCAGGTGACTTGGTTTCTCTCAGGTCCAGGAATCCGAGTAGAATTCCTGTGCAGTTTCTGTATTCCTTGGGAGAAGCAGATCATTAGCTGGAACCTGGGAGTCTTTTTCTCTTTTAATTAGTGCTTGGTTAATGAGCCCTGGGTTCCTGTAATATTCCTGTTATGGTGCCGGGGTGTTTCAGACACAGCACCCACCTTTAAGGGCACGACCTGTAGAAATCTGGAACGTTCTGACCCTGTGCACTCTGAGGTGAGATGCCAGGAACCAGCAGGTACTTGACTGAGACAGCACCAGAACAAGAGCTTGTGAATAGAGAGGTTGAGGAAAGAATGAACTCACTGTCCTGCCTTCAGGGAGCCGACTGTTCAACTGAGAGGCCCCCTGAGTGAGTGGACTGTAGGGAGGACTGCAATGCAGTCATTCTGCATAATAAGGGAGATAAAGCTCCTAGCGGGCTGGGCTGGCTGGGAAGGCTTCCTAGAAGTGGTGTTGAGGGCACGCTGGGAGGCTCTGGTGCAACAGAGCTGTCTGTTCTGGGGAAAAGGGCTCTCACCTCGCTGCCCCGTCGCTCCCTACGGTAGAAACGCTAGCGATGCTGCTGGTGGTTTCCAGGCGTGAGACTGCTTGTGCTGTCCTGAGCTGCATGGCCCTTTATGACCAAGCCCCCTTCCTGGTTAGGATGTCTCCACTGCAGGGCAAGGCTGCAGAGGGGACAGAGCGGTGGCAGAAACACATTCCTGTCTATACTGTTGCTCGTGGTGGGTAGAGAGAGGGATATAAATTTGAAAGCCCCTGCTCAGATCTGCTGCTCTGTGTCCTTGCTAAAGTGAACTAACGCACTCTGATTCTCAAGAAGTAAAAACTTGGCTGGGCATTTAGCTTCCTAATTTACTTTTCTAGGTTTTATTTCGCTGATTTTAAACACCAGGTTTTGTTTGTTTATTTTTTTGGTGGAGGTTGTTTGGTAACTTCTCATGGGGTCATTCTACCAGGAACGGTGTTAGGATCTGCTGCTCTGATACCCTGATTTCTTCTCCAGTTGAAAATGTTGATTCTGTGGCAAAACTTAAAAAGCTTATTTATCAGAAACTTGATTTCTTCAGATGGTGGGAAGACCTAATTGATGAACTGCGTGGGCTGAAGTCCTTAGGGACAGCACCGCCACGGTGCTGTGAGTGAACCGAGTCCCCCGGAGTCAGCCATCCTCGTGAAGGTTTTCTTTTTTTTCTTTTTCTTTCTTAATTTTTTTTTGACAGGCAGAGTGGACAGTGAGAGAGAGAGAGACAGAGAGAAAGGTCTTCCTTTGCCGTTGGTTCACCCTCCAATGGCTGCCTCGGCCGATGCACCACACTGATCCGATGGCAGGAGCCAGGTGCTTCTCCTGGTCTCCCATGGGGTGCAGGGCCCAAGTACCTGGGCCATCCTCCACTGCACTCCTGGGCCACAGCAGAGAGCTGGCCTGGAAGAGGGGCAACCGGGACAGAACCCGGTGTGCCGGCGCCGCAGGTGGAGGATTAGCCTGTTGAGCCGCGGCGCCGGCACCGTGAAGGTTTTCAAAGGCTGACTTCCTCCATGCCTGTGAGGAGGCTGTGGACGCGGGGGACACGCAGGTGCCTGTGAGGCCTGCCTCCTTCCCGTCAGAGCCAGGCCTATGGTGCTCTGTCAGGGCTGGTGTCTGGATTCTGCAGGTTCAGGTGAGAGGAGGGACATGACAGATCCCCACAGAGGTTGCCTGGCTTTGAATTCGCGTCCACAGCTGGGTGTGCCCCGAGCTGCCCCCTGAGACTGCTCGCTCCTGGAGGCTCCGTCTTCCTGTTCTGTTATCCCTTGGCTCCAGGGGGGCTATGTGATGAGAAATGTCTTTTGACAATTAAATTTCCTTGGTGCGTTTTTTTCTTTTTAAAAAGATTTATTTATTTGAAAGGCAGAGTTACAGAGAGGCAGAGGCAGAGAGACAGAGAGAGAGGTCTTCCATCCACTGGTGCACTCGCCAAATGGCTGCAATGACCGGAGCTGTGCCGATCTGAAGCCAGGAGCCGGGAGCCTCCTCCGGGTCTCCCATGGGGGTGCAGGGGCCCCAGGACTTGGGCCATCTTCCTCTGCTTTCCCAGGCCACAGCAGAGAGCTGGATGGGAAGAGGAGCAGCCGGGACTAGAACCGGCGCCGTGTTGGGGGCCGGCGCTGCAGGCAGAGGCTTTACTCTCTGCGCTGCCAGCCCTGTTTGATGCTCTCAGAGACTTTAAAGCTGCAAGAAGGGAAGCGGGTTCTCGAGTCCTTCCTTGTCCAGCAGCGCCCACAAGTCACAGCTTCATGCTGGAAATCAAATTCTCTCCTCTTTGGATCAACCTAGCCTGCTATTTCAGATCTTATTTTGGGGGAATTCAATGTTTGGGTTTCAGAAGGCTTTTCTGAGGGAGACTTTACCTCTGTGTGTGAGTAGGGGCCAGCCAATGACATTTTATCTTAAAACTTAGTGTGAATGTTCACATCGCATTCAGTAATATGTCTGATTGTTTAACTATCAACATGCTTGGCCCCAAAATCTTTGAGGGACAGTTGATTCCCGAAAGGTGGCCTCGAGGAGTCCCCTGAAATCCCACGTGTGTGCTTGAGGCTGTCCACCCAGTGTGGGAACCAGGAGCTTGGTGCAGAGCACCCTGTGAAGATCTGAGTTCCACTCCTGCCCTCTGTGATTAGTAGGGAGTGGACGTGGGCAGGCTCTCTTTGGACTCTGAGTTGGTTTTCCCATCTGTAAGATGGGGCTAATGGGACCAGGGACATCACATGTTTGACATGAGATGCGTGATGACGCATTCTGGGGATGCTGACTGTCACAGTGATGGAGGCTTGTGATACGGATGTGATAGGATGTTAAGATCTGAAACATTTCTGGTCCCAGGCATTTCGGATAAAGGATATTTACCTGCATTTCATCAAGATGCAGTTTTGAGAGTTTGCTGTGTGCCAGAAGTCATGCTTGTTGTTAAAACTGAAAGTCAAGGATGATGCTGAGTGGTTGCTGTCCTCAGGCCAAGTCAGGTACAGAATGGTAACTGTCCTCAAGGACTTCCATGTAGTAGGTGGGTAAGAGTAATTGGGCTATGGCCCTGTGTCATGGCTGCCATGACAACAGAGTGGAGGCAGCGTGTGATCGTGGGGACACCGTGCAGTCTGGACTGTGGATTAGTAGGATATGTTTTTCACAGAGGTACCTCCTAACTGGTTAGCTTGAGCAAGCTGGCGGAGAGGCGGGGGGCATTGGCCGGCAGTCACAGGTCAGAGGGCGCCCTGCTGAAGCAGTTACCTGGGAGAGGCGCGGGAAGAGAGGCCTGGCCACTGTGGGGCCATCTTTGCGCCAGCCTGAGTGTGGCGGCAGGAGCGATCCCACTGCTCTGTGGTTCGTTTACGCTGAATCACAGCTCGGTTTTAGATTTCATTCAGATTCCAGAGTTGTTGGTATTTTTCAGAATCTGTACCTTGTTTTGCTGCTAGAGCTTTTCCAACGCAGGATGCATTTTCCGGCGAGTTCTGCACGGCTCTGCCTGTGCTGCCTGGTTTGCAGTCTTACTGCATTCCTCTCGGGTTTTGAGTTCTTTGCTTTGCGCAGCAGCATTGTGCTCAGGGTCACGGCAGCCCCGCAGCTCACATCTTGCTGGGGAGCCGTCCCCAGCCTGGTGCAGTAACCCCCCATCTGCGTGGCCGTCAGTAGTCTGGAAAAACGATCGTGTCTTTACGGGCTTCTGCAAACATGAGCTTGTTAGTGGTGAGCGAGTCCCTGAGGTCTGGTTGCTCTATAGAGAGCACAATGGTTACACCCGTTTGTTTTGAATGTAATTATAACTATGGAGTGCTCGTGGGAAGACAAATTGAAAGAAAGAAGCCCTCGTCAGGACAGAGAAATGTCGTCGTTGGCTGTTTTGAGGAAGACTTTATGAGGTTCCTCTGCTAGGACCGCTGTGGAGTGTTGCCTGACTGTGCAACAGGGAAAGCCGGTGATGGCTGGACTGAGGTGTGGGGGTTGTTTCATGGTCGTCTGTACCCTCTGCAGGAAGAGCTGTGACCGGGGGACACAGCTAGACACTTGAGGCCCTGCGGTCAGCTCTCTGGGTTGATAAAGAGTAGATTTCTCTCTTCTGAGGTTGGCCACTTTAGGGTAGAGACAGAGGCATGGTAGCTAGGGCTTTGTGTTTCTGGAGTGTTCCCTGCTGTTGTCCTTCGTCGTGGGCTCAGGGGTGTTACGGTGAGTGTTGGCTGGGGCTCTGATGTTGAGAGGACAAGCCTCCTAAGCAGAGGGACACCTTTTTCTTTGAGTTTCCACCGTCTGGCCTAATGTGCTCAGCCAGAATGAGCTGAGTGAATGGAAGGAGCCAAACCTGGTCCTTCCTGTAGCTGTTGGTGAGTTTCTCACCCTCTTTGCGTCTCATTTTTCTCCTCTGAAAAGGTGAGTGTGGGTGGAGGCGATGATAGCAGAGCTTGCACGTTTGGACTCAATTCTCCTGAACCGTGAACCTAAAACTGATGTAAGTGGTGGACTTCATGTTATGTGCATTTTGCCACAATAAGAAAGTATTTGTGAGAATTAAAAGTGAGAACTCAGCACGTCAGAAGTGATCATTCTGTCCCTCTCTTTGGAGGGATTTCATCAAGGGAAATATGACTTATTAGCAAGGAGGGTGACAGGCAGTACTGGGAGCATGACTGCCTCTCCAGGAATGTCTTCCAAGTGGGAGGAGAGGGCAGTGTTGGACTGTCAAGAAACTGCTTACACAGGGTAAAATGTCTGGAAACCAGAGTCAGGGTTTGTTTGTATAAAAAGGAGCAACTGTCTTTAGGTATTCCCTCCTTTTTAAAGAAAGACATTTTTACATAGAATGGATTTAAATTTAATTCCTTCCATTTTTAAAAAAGATTTTATTTGAGAGGCAGAGCTAGAGAGAGAGAGAGAGAGAGAGAGGTCTTCCATCCACTGGTTCACTCCCCAAATGGCAGCAACAGCTAGAGCTGGGCTAATCCGATGCCAGGAGCCAGGACTTCATCTGGGTCTCCCACATGGGTGCGGGGTCCCAAGCGCTTGGGCCATCTTCCACTACTTTTCTAGGCCATTAGCAGGGAGCTGGATCAGAGGTGGAGCAGCCGGGACTCAAACCGGCATGGGTGCCAGTGCCACCTGCTAAACCACAGCGCTGACCCCAGTTTCTTCCATTTTTGAAGAGATTTATTTATTTGTTTGAAAGGGTGAGTGACAGAGAAAGAGACTGATCTGTCTTCCATCTCCTGGTTCGGTCCCCAAATGGCCACAACAGCCAGGTCTGGTCTGGGCTGTACTGAAACCAGGAGCCAGTCGCTCCATCCTCACCTCTCATATGGTGGTAGGGCTCCAGGTCTTTGGGCCATCATCTGCTGCCTTAGGAGGGAGCTGGATTGAAAGTGATGCAGCCAGGACTTGAACCGGATCTCTGATCTGGGATGCTGGCATCACAGGCTGCGGGTTAACCACAACGTCCAGCCCCTCTTCCAGTGTTAGCAGGAAGAGCACTGGGTTCAGTCAAGTCTTTGTTGCAGATTTCACTTCTGTGGCGCTGTCTTCCTTGAACAGCGTAATGAAGGAGCCCCCACTGTCGCTCTCTGGTCTCTTCCCGTCTTGGTCAGCTTCTAGCTACTATAATGAAGTACCCGAGACAGGCTAACTTTATAGAAAAAAAGAGAGGTAGCTCACAGTTTTGGAGGCTTTACGTCCAAGTAGGATTGTGCAGGCTCTCGTGAAAGCCCCCTGGTAGATGGTAGAAGTAGGAGATCCTATTTCGATGCAGGAAGCAGAGAGAGAGAGAGAGAGAGAGAGAGAGAGAGAGAGAGAAGTCTTCCATCTGATAGTTCAGTCTCCAATTGGCTGCAAATGGCTGGAGCTGTGCCAATCTGAAGCCAGGAGCCAGGAGCTTCTTCCAGGTCTCCCATGTAGGTGCAGGGGCCCAAGGACTTGGACATCTTCTACTGCTTTTCCAGGCCATAGCAGAGAGCTGGACTGGAAGTGGAGCAGCCGGGTCTTGAACTGGCACCCATATGGGATGCTGGCACTTCAGGCCAGGGCGTTAACCTGCTGTGCCACAATGCCAGCCCCCAAAATGGCTCTCTTGATAACTCACTCCAGGAGACCAGTATTCCTTCTGAGAGCAGCCTCCCCAGTGACCTAAGGACCTCCCACTGGGTCCCACCTCTTACAGCGCCCATAGTTTTCCAACACCAGCACCCTGAGGGCTGACCTAGAGGCACAAACAACATGCAGACCAATGCACTTGGTTTTTTTGAAGACTGATTTATTATTTGGTTCAGCCTGTGGTGCAGTAGGTTAAACTGCCGCTTGCAGTGCCAGCACCCCACATAGGCACCAGTTCATGGCTGTGCTGCTCCACCTCCAGTAGAGCCCCTGACCACGCGCCTGGGAGCACAGCACAAGATGGCCCAAGTGCTTGGGCCCCTGCCGCCCATGTGGGAGATCTGGAAGAGGCTCCTGGTTTTGGCCTGGCCCAGCCCTGGCCAGTATGGTCATTTGGGGAGTCAATCAATAGATGGAAAATCTTTGTCTCTCCTTTCTGTAACTGCCTTTCAAATAAATAAATAAATCTTAAAACATAAAGATTGATTTACTATTATTTATTCTAGAGTTATCAGGCACTGGAGAACTGCTAGCTACAGGTTGATCCTCCAGATTGCCACAGTGGGCCAGGGCTGGGCCAGGAGCCAGAAACTACATCCAGGTCTCCCACATGAGTGCAGGGCACGAGGATTTGGGCCGTCTTCCTCTGCTTTCCCAGGCATAGCAGGAAGCTGGATCAGAGGTGGAGCGGCAAGAAGTGGAATCGACACCCATAGGGATGCTGGTGTCGCCGGAGGCGACTTAACTTCACCATTAGTGCTGGCCCCTGCACTTGGTTTTTTTTTTTCTGCAAAGCAAAAAATGTGGTCCATCGCTTTAATCCCTGTACTAGCTGAATGCCTGGCATGTGAAAGATGTTCAGATCTTAGAATAAATGAATCAAACTATAGTCTAGCATTTTGTTTTATTGAGATAAAATTCATATAACATACAAAGAGCCATTTTCAGTATGTGGGTCAGTGGTATTTAGTGTCATCACCAACTCTGTATTGGTAGAACTTTTTCTTCTTTTTTGTTTTTAAGATTTATTTATTTATTTGAAAGGCAGAGTTACAGAGAGGCAGAGGCAGAGGCAGAGAGAGAGAGAGAGAGGGAGAGAGAGAGAGAGAGGGAGGTCTTCCATCCGCTGGTTCAATCTCCAGATGGCTTCAATGGCTGGAGCTGCACCAATCTGAAGCCAGGAGCCAGGAGCTTCTTCCAGGTCTCTCATGCAGGTGCAGGGGTCCAAGGACTTGGGCCATCTTCTACTGCTTTCCCAGGCCACAGCAGAGAGCTGGATCAAAAGTGGAGCAGCCAGGACTTGAACCGGCCCCCATATAGGATGCTGGCACTGTAGGCGGTGGCTTTACCCGCTATACCACAGTGCCGGCCCCGATCACTTAGCATGTTTTTGAGGTGTAATGAGTCCCTTCTTATAGCTGAATAATACTCTTGCGTGTATAAGGGTACTTAAAAGATTATGGAAAGTAGAATTAAAAGACAAGTTTATTTTGGTGAATTTGTTTGAAATCCATGTACCAAGCATGTACCGCAGTTTGCTTCTCCATTCATTTGTTGGTGGATTTTGGATTGTTGTCACTTTTTGGCTATTATGAATAATGCTGCTGTAAGCATCGGTGCACAGGTTTATGTGAATATGTGTGTTTTTGGTTCTTGTGGGAATTTATCTGAGAGTAGAATTGCTGTCGCCATGGTGATTCCGGCAGTGTCCCAGCCTCTGCGTATCTTCACTAACACTCATTTTCTGGTGTTTTTGATGAAAACTGTTCTGGGGGGTATGAGGTGGCACCTCGTTTGTGTTTCCTTCGTGACCACTGATAAGTGTCAGTGTGCTTTCTGGAACAGTGTTAAGTCCTCACACGTGTTGTGGTTGGTGCTTTTGTTGGATTGTGCGTGTCCATCTGCTCTGGGTATTAAACCTTTAATAGCTTTAGGACTTTAAAGTATTTGTTCCCAATGCCTAGTTTTTTCCCACATTTTTCTTGATAATGTCCTTTGTATAAAATTGCTTAATTTTGATGAAGTTCAAGCAATTTGTTTCTTTTGCTACGTGTACTCTGGGTGTCAGATTTAATAATCCATGGGCCAATTCCAGGCCAAGAAGATTTACCAGTATGTTTTCTTCTAAGAGCTTTATTTCTTTTATTTAGGTCTTTGATCTGTTTTGATTTAACGTTTTTATATGGAGCAAGGTAGGAGTTCTACTTCATTCTTAATGTGTGGTTATCACCTGTCCCAGCACCGTTTATTGAAGACTGTTTCCCATTGAACGGTCTAGACATCCTTGTTAAAAATAAATTGATTGGGGCTGGTGTTGTGGCGTAGTAGATTTAAGTCTCCGCCTGTGGCGTGGGCATCCTATTTGGGCGCTGGTTCAGGTCCTGGCTGCTCCACTTCCGATCCAGCTCCCTGCTGATGGATTGGGAAAGCAGCAGAAGATGGGCCAAGTGCTTGGGCTCCTGCACCCGTGTGGGAGACCTGGAATTAGCTCCTGGCTCCTGACTTTGGATTGGCCCAGTTCTGGCCTTTGTGGCCATTGGGGAGTGAACCATGGGTGGACTCTCTCTCTTGGACTCGCCCTGTCTGTAACTCTGCCTCTCAAATCCATAAATAAATCTTTACAATGAATTGACCGGAGCTGGCTCGTGGCGTGATGCTGGCGTCTCATATGAGCGCTGCTGCTTTGCTTCTGGTCCGCTTCCTGCTAAGAAGCTGTCCCAAGTCCTTGGGCCCTTGCACCCATGTGGGAGACTTGGACTGAGCTCCCCGCTCCTGGCTTCAGCCTGGCCCAGTCCTAGTTGTGACCAAAGGAGAGTGAACCAGTGGATAGAAGATCTCTCTTTTTCTGTCTCTCCTTTGTCTGTTACTCCGCCTTTCAAATAAATAAATCTTTAAAATATAAATAAATAAATTGACCATAGATTTTAAAAAAGATTTACTTACTTATTTGAAAGAGTTAACACAGAAAAGGAGGGAGAAAAGAGATTGATCTTCTGTCTGCTGGTTCACTCCCCAGGAGATTCATCCTGGTCTCCCACATGGGTGCAGGGGCCCACACACTTGGGCCACCTTATGGTGCTTCCCTCAGGCCATTAGCAGGGAGCTGGATCGGAAATGGAGCAGCCGGGACACACGATGGGAGATGCTGGCATCACAGGCTGTGCCTTCACCCGCTGAGCCACAGTGCTGGCCCCGACCGTAGATATTTGCATGGAGTACTGGGCTTTCCATTTATTTTACTGATCTATGTGTCTGTCCTTATGTCAGTACTTTTTCTTTCTTTCTTTCTTTTTTTTTTTTTTTTAGATTTATTTGTTTATTTGAAAAGCTGAGTTACAGAGAGGCAAAGAGAGAGATCTTCCATCTGCTGGTTCACTCCCCAAATGGCCGCAACATCCATTTGGAAGAGCCAGGAGCTTCTTCCGGGTCCCCATGCGGGTGCAGGGGCCCAATGCCCTGGGCCATCTTCTGCTTTCCCAGGCCACAGCAGAGCTGGATCGGAAGTGGAGCAGCTGGGTTTCAGACTGGTGCGATGTGGGATGCTGGCACTACAGGCGGCAGCTTTACCCACTTCACCACAGCACTAGCGCCTGTCAGTACTGTTTTGATTATTGTTACTTTGCAGAACGTTTTGAAAGAGTAAATTTAGGAGTCATTAGCCTTCTGGCTTTGATTTTCATTTTTAATGATATTTGTCTGTTTGGGGCCCTTTGTAGTTCCATATGAATTTGAGACTCAGCTTTTCTGTTTCTGCAGAAATTGTCCAGTGGAATTTTAATACAGATTGCATTGAATCTATATATTGCTTTGGGGAATTGCCATTTTAACAATATTAAATCTTGCAATCCATGAACATGGGATGCCTTTTCATTTACTTGTGCCTTCTTTTTTCCAGCAATATTTTATAGTTTCATTGTACAGATCATTCACCCCCTTGGGTAACTTTATTCCTAGGTGTCTTATTCTTATGGATTCTATTGAAAATAGAATTTTTAAATTTCATTTTTGGATAATTCATTGGCTGTATGTAGAAACACAATTGATTTTTCTGTGTTGGTCCTATGTCCTGCAACTTTGCTGAATTTATTTGTTATCTTTATAGTTATTTTGTGAGTTGTATTGGATTTTTAAAATATAAGATCATGTCATCTGTAAATAGAGATATTTTACTTTTTCTTTCCCATTTGATGCCTTTAAATTGCTCTGGCTAGGAGATCCAGTTGAATAGTAGTGGTAAAGAGAGCATTCTCCATATTGTTCCTGATATTAGTGGGGCTTTTAGTCGTGGACCATGGATGATGAAGTGAGCCCTGGGTTTCTTTTATTAGTAAGTGCTCTTTGTCATGTTAAGGAACGCTGTTTCTGTTCCTGTTTTGCAGTTTGTTTTTATCATGAAGCGTTGAATTTTGTCATGCTTTTTTGTGTGTCTTTTGAGATGATGGTGTGCTTTATTTTTTCCTTTGTTCTGTTAATGTGTGTATTATATTGGTTGAACTTTGCTGCATCATCCTTGGATTCCTGGGGTAAATGTGACTTTGTCATGGCGTATAATCTTTCTAATGTTGTTAGACTCAGTTTGCCACTGTTTTGCTGAGGATTCCCAGTTCTGTCATCAGGAGTCCATGGCTTTACTATCAGGTACCCACTGTGTTTTAACTGTTCGTCATGTTTCTTCGGAATCTTGAAACCTTAACGTCCCCTAACTCATAGCTTATAGAAGACTAGTAGAGTTAGGCAGGAGGACGTTTTGCTGATGATCATACTGTATACCTCGTTGCTTCTCAACACGCGCACACAGCCTGTCGTGCCGGCTCTGACACACAGGAGGCTGCCCTTACTGCCGGAGACGTCATGGCTGACACTGCACCATAGCCATGTGTCTACCCGTGGAGATCGGGGGCAGGAACTCTATTCCAGATGCCAGGTCAGGGGAGAGATGTGCTTCTTTCATGTCCTGAAAAAGCCACGGATTGTTCCAGGTGGCGATTCCCGAGTAACACACTACCTGAAGAGCACTGACTCAACAGTAAGCTGCGGATACCTCTCCTGGCTCTGCTGGCTGATAAGCAGGGTTCTGCAGGGTGCTGCTGCTGCTGCTTGTGGCGTTACTGAGGCCGCTCCCTGACTCAGTCGGTGGCTGGTCTTGAGGCTCCACGGGAGCTCTGCTTACACGCTTGGACAGTTGGAAGGCTGGCTCCGGTTTCTTTCCATCCATGTGGTCTTGGGGTGTCTCCGTGTGGCTTTTCCACTAGGATGGTTAGACTTAATGGACTCCTGGAGTGCGTGCCCTCGGAGAAGAGGTAGATGTTTGAATAAAATTTAGAAATATGCTCACTGATCAAATGGCAATTACTTGTACAAATTGTGTGTTTTATTAATCAGTGGCCATCCTTGATCACTTGTTAAGGGGTTTTTGGGTACACATTTGGGTCCATAAATTTGCTTTTATTGTTAATTTTCAAAATCATTTGAAACCTTCACTTATTTTGAAGAGTATTGTGGAGTTTAAATTTGTATTTTTTTCTGTTCTTCTTTACAAAAAATCTTCATTGAGAAAATGTTAGTATACACATTCTAAATATCCTTTTCTTTACCCTAGATCATGCTGGTAAATCCCGTGAGGCTTATTAGAATTAAGTTCTGGCTGCTTATGTATGAAAGTGTGGGAGAATTTGACTGTATGCAGACTTGTGTGTACATTAGCCCTAACCTCTGCCTTCTCAGCCTGTCTCTGCGGATTTTTGTGACGTGTTTGAGAGGGAGCGATGTGGTGAGGTCACAGGGGAGTGAGGGAGCAGATTTGAGTACTAGGAGCGCTGCGTCTGGCTCCAGTGGGATGACTGAGGGAGAAGCTGTGTCTGGCTGTGTTCTGTGACTGCCTTTGCTTGTGCCTGAACGGAGAGCTCTGCCATCCTGGCTGGGAAGCCGTCTAGTTCTGTGTTTCCCGGCATGCCCTGCTGTCTTACCAAGTAAGTCACTGCAGGCCTCACGTCGGCAGAATAGCGTGAGTTAGCACAGTGAGCTGCTTGAAGTCTTTGAGACACGGAGGTGACTGATTCGCCTGGGGTTCTCTGGAGCCTTGGGTCTTCCTGCTTCCCCTCCGGTGACTCCTGATGTCAGGAACTGTCTGCGTGCTCTGAGGCCCCTCGTAGCAGGAGGGACGTGCACACGTTGAATAGGGTGTCCTGCTTTATTCTCTTTAACTCCAGAGGTTCGCTGATCTTTAGCACAGTATAATGACAGAATAATTGCTTGCTGTGAGGCTTAGGGCCTGTTTCTCCACGTGCTCCAGGTCGCTCACTTCCGTTATGTCCAGGGTGCTCTGCACCAGCAGGTGGAGACTGGCCCAGGGGGCAGTGTTGGGGGGGGTCTGAGCGCCGTGACGGTCGTGTTGCAGAGTTGAGTGGCGGACGCTTGCCCGTTCCCTCTTCGCGCGCTCCTTTTATTTTTTTTTTTCTTTTTAATGCTTTATTTATTTGAAGGCCGACCTGACAGAGAGAGGGAGAGACAGAGAGAAAGAGAGATCTTCATGCAGTGGTGTAGTCCCCAAATGGCCACATAGTCTGTGATTGGGCCAGGCTGAAGCCAGGAGCCAGGAGCTTCCTCTGGGTCTCCCACCTGGCTGCAGGGACCCAAGGACTTGGGCCATCTTCTGCTGCGTTCCCAGGCACATTATCAGAGAGCTGGATTGGAAGTGGAGCAGCTGGGACTCAAACCGATGCCAGTGTGGGCTGCAGGCATCGCCGCAGGCAGCTTAATCCACTGCACTGTAGTGAGGCTCCGTCCTTGATTCTTATAAAATAGGTGGTGCCTTGTGTTGGGATGGATTACTATAGTTACGCCCTGGCCTTTTATTTTGTCTTCGGGTTCTTAGAAACTCCTTCGTAGTTCAGTCGTTGATGCTTGGAGCAGGATACATAATGTGAACTTTAACTTGAAATAAGTTATTGGGAGACATCTTCACAGAGACTCCAGTTTTGCACTTGATAGTTAAGGGCTCTTAAAAGATTTGACCTTCTATTCTTCATTGTGTAGCTTTAATGCACGGGTTTCTAAATTACGTGACAAGGTAGGACACATGGAGATGTCTGTTGGTGAGTAGAGGCTGGAGAGGGAAGGGTCAAGGGGCTGGTGGCCTCCCACCTGCTGAGGCTCTGCTGTGGTGTAGCCCCCACCTGTCTTTGTGACACTGGGCAAATCATTTAAACTCTGAAGCTCACACCTCCCTGAATGCGTGACATCCAGTGACAATAAAATAATTAAATCACTATAAATGAATTCACCATAAAAAAATGAAAAATGGTATTTAAGGTTAAAGAGAAGGCAGAATATGTCCCCCAGTTCTTTGCCACTTTGGCATATCCTTATCAGTTCAGAATTTTCCCTGGTTTGCATACATTTATTCTGTGTCTGGCTGAAGTTCAGTGCCTGGTGTGTGTTTGTGTGTTTGTGCTCAGTGTGTTAAGAAAATAAACATTTACACGCGCACTGACCGCGTCCAGTCCAGTCCAGCTTCTGTGTAGAACACTCGGGAACATGTGGCTACGGGATGACACGTTGGTGAGGCACTCTGTTTTTAAGACACTCAGTGTGCTCACTTCAGGCGGGGACATTATGCTTTGTGAGGAAGACCATAGAACAAATGGCACATTACAGATGAGTGAGTGAGCCAGCTAATGACTCAGGCTGGGGTAGCACTCTTGCTTAGTGTACATGAAAAGTTTCACTAAATGAGATTCCCCAGAGAACTGGAATCAGGGAGATGAGTAGGCTGCGGGTGCACATGTCACCTCAGAAACGGCCTGAGATGGGTGTGGGAGACAGTGACTTACTTGGACTGTTGGAAGCACAGGTAAGCGTTTGGGTGTCGTGGAGGGCTGGTTAGTACTGCAGAAAGCTGTTTGGTTTTTTTTTTTTTTTTTTGACAGGTAGAGTCATAGTGAGAGAGAGAGAGAGGTCTTTCTTCCGTTGGTTCACTCCTCAAATGGCTGCTACGGCCAGCGCTGTGCCGATCCGAAGCCAGGAGCCAGGTGCTTCCTCCTGGTCTCCCATGTGGGTGCAGGGCCCAAGCACTTGGGGCATCCACCACTGCCTTCCTGGGCCACAGCAGAGAGCTGGACTGGAAGAGGAGCAACCGGGACTAGATCCCGGCGCCCATATGGGATGCCGGTGCCGCAGGCGGAGGACTAACCAGGCGCCGGCCTGGGGCCTTTTCTTATGATGATGTTTTCAGTGGAAGCCTAACAGACCAGGGGGAGCTTCAGAATTTACGTGGTGGAAGGAGAGGCTGGGTGACCACTAATGTCCCTTTCCGTCTTAGGATCTCGTGAACGTGATTTGTGTGCAGATTCCACTGGATTCGTGAATCCACACCCACAGACGGCATAGCAACAGCCCGAGTGCTCGGGTCTTTCCTGTGTGTGAGGGTCAGCGAGCGTGCAGCAGCACTTCCTGGTCTTGCGCTTGTGTGTGGCTGTTTGCTGGGACTTGGCCTTTGGTGTGGTGTGTCTGGGATTTGCTTGGTTTCGAGGGAGGGAGAAATGCTTGCTAACCATGTGCTGGGGTGGCTGGGGTTCTCTGTCCTTAAGGAACCTGGTGACACTGCGCAGTCTCCATGGGAAGCCTCCCAGTATCCAGATGGAGCTTGGAGGCCGCTTGCAGGCTGCCGGGGAGTCTTCCTCTGTGAGCAGTTCGTTCTTCTTAATGGTCTCATGCCAGTGATTCTGAATCCTGGAAGTAACACCCCAAACAGGGAGCACCACCCCACAGTTTGTGTCCGCTCTTCAGTGACTGGGTATCTTTGAAGACGTTCCGGGAGGAGGCTGGTCAGGGGGAGAGAGCCTGTGGTGTGCGGGAAGGATGCCCTCTCCTCCTGCTCAGACGCGTAGACCCTCCTCAGGCTGGTCAGGGGGGAGCCTGTGGTGTGCGGGAAGGATGCCCTCTCCTCCTGCTCAGAGACGTGTAGACCCTCCTCAGGCTGGTCAGGGGGGAGCCTGTGGTGTGCGGGAAGGATGCCCCTCCTCCTGCTCAGACGCGTAGACCCTCCTCAGGCTGGTCAGGGGGGAGCCTGTGGTGTGCGGGAAGGATGCCCCTCCTCCTGCTCAGACGCGTAGACCCTCCTCAGGCTGGTCAGGGGGGAGCCTGTGGTGTGCGGGAAGGATGCCCCTCCTCCTGCTCAGACGCGTAGACCCTCAGACCTGCTCCTCTCAGCATCACAGCAGGGCTTTCAGGTGACGGACAGCTCGCGCACGTGTGGGTAGCGCTGTGCAGGCTTCGGGCGGGAGCACTGGGTTCAGACCTGCTTTTCTATTTCTTGTTCTTCTTTTTTGTTTTTAAGGTTTATTTATTTTTTGAAAGGCAGAGTTACAGAGAGGCAGAGGTGGAGACAGAGGTTTTTAAAACATTACTGGTTTACTCCCCACATGGCTGCAGTGGCTGGAGCTGAGCCGATCTGAAGCCAGGAGCCAGGAGCTTCTTCCAGGTCTCCCATGCGGGTACGGGGGCCCAAGGACTTGGACCATCTTCTGCTGCTTTCCCAGGCCACAGCAAAGAACTGGATCGGAAGTGGAGCAGCTGGGACTAGAACCAGCATCTGTATGGGCTGCTGGCACTGCAGGTGGCCGTCCTACCTGCTAAGCCACAACGCCAGCCCTTCTTTTTTAAATTATTTGTTTATTAATTTATTTAGTTATTTGAAAGGCAGAGTTACAGACAGGAAGAGGCAGAGAGAGAGAGAGGGGTCTTCCATCCACTGGTTCACTCCCCAATTGGCCGCAATGGCTGGAACTGCGCCAATCTGAAGCCAACAGCCAGGAGCTTCTTCTGAGTCTCCCACGTGGGTGCAGGGTCCCCAGCACTTGGGCATCTTCTGCTGCTTGTCCCAGGCTGTCAACAAGGGAGCGGCGTCAGCAGTGGCAGAGCTGAGACTAAACCGGCACCTGTAGGGGACGCTGGTGCTGCGGGCGGAGGCTTAACCGGCTGTGCCACAGCTGCCCCTGCTTTCCTCCTTCCTTCACACCTTGTCTGGATTAAGTTCTGGGGCCTCCCTGAGCCTGGTGCCCTCAAACAAAATGAGTACGATAATGCAGGCACCCAGTCCCTCAGTTGCAGTTCTGAAACCCTGAGCCTCTGAAAATGGAATGGTTTTTCTCATAGGTTTAGTGTCACTTGATCTGAACGCATTTGAGCTATTTATAATCTTTCATTTAATGTGAATATTTTGATACTTTACTGAAAACTCTTAGCTATTTTTTTTTTTGACAGGCAGAGTTAGAGAGAGAGAGAGAAAGGTCTTCCTTTTTCCGTTGGTTCATCCCCTAAATGGCTGCTACCGCCGGTGCACTGCGCCGATCTGAAGCCAGGAGCCAGGTGCTTCTCCTGGTCTCCCATGCAGGTGCAGGGCCCAAGCACTTGGGCCATCCTCCACTGCCTTCCTGGGCCACAGCAGAGAGCTGGACTGGAAGAGGAGCAACTGGGACAGAATCCGGTGCCCCAATCGGGACTAGAACCCAGGGCCAGCGCCACAGGCAGAGGATTAGCCAAGTGAGCCATGGCGCTGGCCAGCTAATATATTTTCTTATGAGTGCTGTCTCAGACTTCATGAGAGTTTTGCGCAATATGCAGTATATGTAAACAATATTTCCTTTCTAAATTCCCCAAATTCTGAAGTCTGAAACAATATCTGGGCTCTGTTTTGGATAAAAGATCACGATGCTTGGGGCTTGTGCTGTGGCGTGGCGGGTAAGGCCGTCACCTGCAGTGTCAGCATCCCATATGGGCACCAGTTTGAGTCCCGGCTGCTCCACTTCCTTTCCAGCTCTCTGCTGTTTCCTGGGAAAGCAGTAGAATATGACCCAAGTGCTTGGGCCCCTGCACCCACGTGGGAGACCTGGAAGAAACTCCTGGCTCCTGGCTTCGGATTGGCGCAATTCTGGCCGTTGCGGCCATCTGGGGAGTGACCCAGCGGAGGGAAGACCAACCTCTCTGCCTCTGCTTCTCTCTCTGTGTAACTCTGACTTTTAAGTTAATAAATAAATCTCCAAAAAAAGTATATATGATGAATATATAACGATTAAAAAAAAGATGGTGGTGCTGTAGAAGCCTAGCTCTAGAGTTGGTCAGTGTATGTAATAATAATGTGAGTGGGGCCGGCACTGTAGCGCAGTGGGTTAACACCCTGGCCTGAAGTGCTGGCATCCCATATGCGCACCAGTTCGAGGGCTGGCTGCTCCACTTCCAATCCAGGCCTCTGCTGTGGCCTGGGGAAGTGGTCGAGGATGACCCAGGTCCTTGGGCCCCTGCACCTACGTGGGAGACCTGGAAGAGGCTCCTGGCTTAGGATCAGTGCAGCTCTGGCCATTGTGGCCAATTGGGGAGTGAACCAGTGGATAGAGGATCTCTCTCTCTCTCTCTCTCTCTCCCTTTGACTTTCAAATAAAATAAATAAATCTTTAAAAAAATAATGCGACAGTGTGGATACTTGTCTAACACTCCTGCGTGAGCGGTCGCTCAGCAAGGCAGCTGTTCATAGTCTTTGTTCCTGCGGTTCCGTGAGTGTTCTTCCCCGTTTAGTTCGTTTGTCTTCCCAGCATCTGTCTATTGATGTGCTGTGCTTAATCTTCAGACTTTTCAGTATTTTCTCTAAGACAGAAGGTAGGAACTTCTGTCCACCACTCTATGCAGGTCACTAAGGTAGAAGTCAGTGGGGAGTAAAAATGTGCGTGTGACATGGTCCCTGTCAACAAAGCACTTAACAGCTAATTCTAGAAATATGTAGAAACGTCCAGTTATAGAAATATGTGGAAAGTTTTTCAAAATAAGTCATTTACTGACATCTCCAGCAAGAGGAGAAGGTGTGCGAGGGGTTGGCTTGCTCTGGCTCAGCCTCCTGGCCAGCATCTGCCAGGGCAGGGAGGATTCTCGTTGGCATGAGGGACTGTATGTCTTGGGATTCTCGAAGCTCGCAGTGTTCCCCTTGGGTGGTTTTCCTCTTCACCTGTATGATGCATGCATGGGACTTCCAGGAAGGTAGTGTGATGTGGTGGTGAAAGGGGTAGCTATTGGGCCAGCGCTGTGTGCAGCAGGTTAAAGCCCCGGCATGCAGCACCAGCATCCCATGTAGGCGCTAGTTCAAGTCCTGGCTGCTCCACTTCCAGTCCAGCTCTCTGCTATGGCCTGGGAAAGCAGTAGAAGATGACCCAAGTGCTTGGGCCCTGCACCGCAAAAGAGGAGGGGGGAGGGTTAGCTATTGGAGGAAAGCCGCCTGGTCTGGATGACTGTGGTCCTTGGCAAGTCACTTCACTTCCTGTGTGTCTTAGTTCCTTTATGGAGAGAGAGATAATAGCACCCACCTCCTGGAGGTGTGAGATGAAAAGCAGTTAGCATAGGTAAGTGCTTAATAAAGTCTTGTTGGGGCCAGCGCTGTGGCTCAGCGGGTTGATACCCTGGACTGAATTGCCGGCATCCGTGTGGGCACTGGTTCTGGTCCTGGCTGCTTCTCTTCCTATCCAGCTCTCTGCTATGGCCTGGGAAAGCAGTAGAAGATGGTCCAAGTCCTTGGGCCCCTGCACCCATGCGGGAGACCCGGAAGAAGCTCCTGGCTTCAGATCGGCACAGCTCCGGCCATTGAGGCCATCTGGGGAGTGAACCAGTGGATGGAAGACCACTTTCTCTCTCTCTGTCTCTACCTCACTCTATGACTCTGTCTTTCAAATAAATAAAACAAATCTTTTAAAAAAAAATAAAGTCTTGTTACCAGGGTGGTTATGTAGGTTAACTGACTTATGTGACCCCAGAAGTGGAACATTCTTGCTGGGGCTCAAAGCTAGAGTAGGCAGCCAGCTCTGGCTTACTTACAGAATTGTGACTCTGGGTGGTCGCATTTCTCTCAGCCTCTTGTCTTTTTTTTTTTTTTTTTAAAGATGTATCTATTTATTTGAAAGTTATGTAGAGAGAGAGGGAGAGGGAGAGGGAGAGGGGCAGAAGCAGAGAGAGAGAGAGAGAGAGAGAGAGAGAGAGAGAGAGAGAGGTCTTCCATCTGCTGGTTCACTCCCCAGATGGCTGTAGCAGCCAGAGCTGAGCTGATCCAAAGCCAGGAGCCAGGAGCTTCTTCCAGGTCTCCCATGTGGGTGCAGAGGTCCAAGGCCTGGGGCTATCTTCCACTGCTTCCTCAGGCCATAGCAGAGAGCTGGGTTGGAAGTGGAGCAGCCGGGACTTGACCCGGAACCCATGTGGGATGCCGGTGCTTCAGGTGGCGACTTTACCCGCTATGCCACAGCACCAGCCTCAGCCTCTTTCTTTTCATTTGTAAGTGTCTTATGACTGCTGCAAAAACCACAGAAACATGCACAGATAGAATTCTTGCCTTCGACGAGGTGGCCGAAAAAGGTTGAAAATTCAGAGAAATGGCCGGTGCCGTGGCTCACTAGGCTAATCCTCCGCCTGCGGCGCCGGCACACTGGGTTCTAGTCCCGGTCGGGGAGCCGGATTCTGTCCCGGTTGCCCCTCTTCCAGGCCAGCTCTCTGCTGTGGCCCAGGAGTGCAGTGGAGAATGGCCCAAGTGCTTGGGCCCTGCACCCCATGGGAGACCAGGAGAAGCACCTGGCTTGGGTGTGCTGGCCGCGCCATGCTGGCCGCAGTGGCCATTGGGGGTGAACCAACGGCAAAGGAAGACCTTTCTGTCTCTCTCTCTCTCACTGTCCACTCTGCCTGTCAAAAAAAAAAAAGAAAAAGAAAAAGAAAAAAGATTCAGAGGAACAGTGGAGTTGTATGTATCTTTACAGAGAATCATCCCCACCCTGTCCTGTTTAGTGTTCTCTGTGAAGACTTAGAATATTCAGTTCTCAAGATTTCTTCAGATTAGATTTTATTTACTTTAAAGGCAAGGGGATGTGGTGGGGCGGGGTGATGGAGAGAGATCTTCCATCTGCTGGTTCATTCCCCAGATGGCTGCAATGGCCGGGGAGTAGGCCAAGCCCTGGCCAGGAGTCAGGAACTGCGTTCAGGCCTTCCACATGGTTGTCAAATGCCCAAGGACTTCTGTTGCTTTACTGGGCACCTTAGCAGGGAACTGGATGGCACTGGAGTAGGTGGGTCTTGTACTGGCACTTAGGTGGGATGAGGCGGTGGCTTCATGTGCTGTGCCCCAGCGCTGTGACCTTGGCAGTGACTGTGTGGTCGATGACCGCGGTCAATGTTACCCGCTAACCACTGTGAGGCCCCCAGCGCAGAGCGAAGTGGACGTGAGACTCGTGCCCTTTCAGAGACCCAGAGCTCCATGTCCTGAAGGAGCTTGCTCTTTGAAAAAAAAAATTTTATTTGAAAGACAGACATTTTTTTTTAAAGATTTATTTGAGGGGCCAGCACTGTGGCACAGCGGGTTAACGCCCTGGCCTGAAATGCCGGCATCCCGTATGGGTGCTGGTTTGAGACCCGGCTGCTTCACTTCTGATCCAGCTCTCTGCTGTGGCCTGGGAAAGCAGTAGAAGATGCCCAAGTCCTTGGGCCCCTGCACCTGCTAGGAGACCTAGAAGAAGCTCCTGGCTCCTGGCTTCGGATAAGCGCAGCTCCAGCTGTTGCTGCCAGTTGAAGAGTGAACCAGCTGATGGAAGACCTCTCTCTCTCTCTCTCTTTTTCTGCCTCTTCTCTTTCTGTGTAACTTTGGCATTCATATAAATAAATAAATAAATAAAAAAGAGAGAGAGACTTATTTGAAAGAGTTACAAAGAGAGAAGGAGATGCAGAGAGAGAGAGAGGTCTTCCATCCGTTGGTTCACTCCCCAGTTGGCCCCAACAGCTGGAGCTGTGCTGATCTGAAGCCAGGAGCCAGGAGCTTCTTCCAGGTCTCCCACGTGGGTGCAGGGGCCCAAGGCCTTAGGCCATCGTCTACTGCTTTCCCAGGCCATGGCAGAGAGCTGGATTGGAAGAGCAGCAGCTGGGATTCGAACCGACGCCCATTTGGGATGCCGGCACTACAAGAGATGGCTTTACCCGCTGTGCCAAAGCCCTGGCCCCCAGACAGATGTTGTGTTTGCTGTTCTACTTCCCAGGTGTTCACAATGGCTGAGACTGAGCCAGGCCTAAACTCGGAGCTCAGAACTTCACCTGGGCCTCCTGCTTGGGTAGGTGGCAGGGACCCACGTACCTGAGTCATTGCCTGCGGTTCCCAGTGTGAGTACTAGCAGGAAGCTGGTCAGGAGCTGGCCTGCAAACCAGGGACACGTACGCATCCCAGCGGGAGGTTTGATTGCTACGTGACACCCACCCCTGAGCTAGCCTGTTTTTAATATATGGTCCTTGTGGTCTCTACCTGCAATTCTTACGAATTTTGCATTCTGAAATATAATTATGTTCCAGTATTACAGACTTCTAAAAATCTTTGTACTGAGACTGACCCTGCAGGACAGGAAACTGCGCTACCCTGTGGCCCTGTGTGTACCACTGCACTGCGAAGCACTGGAGAATTTGACCGTCCTTGGGCATGGAAGCGTCTGCAAGACCGGCGCATCTTTAGTCCCTTAATTGCTCCAGGCTTTTCCTTCTTGCCCGTGAGGGAGTCTTTGCGCTGCATGCATACTTGGTGCCCTTTGGTTTAGGTGATTTTGATAATTGGCAGCTAGTTTTGATCTCATCAGAAAATTGAATCTGGACTCCACCATCGCCATCCTCATCGGGGGGTTTGGGCCAGGAGAGCCATGGGGTGCTCGTTTTGTGTGGGATGTGCTTAGAGGGGGAGGAAAGCTGAAACCTCAAACCTGCATGGTCAACTATGTGGGAATCTGACATTAAAGCTGTTAGAGTTGATTTTAGGGGCCGGTGCCGTGGCTCACTGGGTTAATCCTCCGGCATCCCATATGGGCACCGGGTTCTAGTCCCGGTTGCCCCTCTTCCAGTCCAGCTCTCTGCTGTGGCCCGGGAGTGCAGTGGAGGATGGCCCAGGTGCTTGGGCCCTGCACCCCATGGGAGACCAGGAGAAGCACCTGTCTCCTGGCTTTGGATCAGCGCAGCGCCGGCCATAGCTTCCATTTGGGGAGTAAACCAGCGGAAGGAAGACCTTTCTCTCTGTCTCTCTCTCACTGTCTGTAACTCTACCTGTCAAATAAAAAATAAAATTTGATTTTCAAGTGTGTGGAGAGTTACTGACTTTTCTGTATGGAGTGGCTTGCGTACACACTGCGGGTGGAAGCCTGGCGATTCTGTCTGCTCTTGGTCCTTCCATCTGGGATGCCGGAACCCCATGAGGAGAGGTTGGCTACTGAGGTCCTGGCTGCAGAGGTCCCCGTTAGCTTCTGTGTGCCTGGTGAGCTCCCGCTCCCAGCCCCCCTGTGAGCTCTCCAGTGTCAGTCGTGGGGTAATAACCTGCAGGGCCATGATTGCAGATTGACTTTGAGTCCTTCCAGAGTCTCAGACCCGTGTCCAGAAGATAGGTCAGCATGTTTGAGGTCATGCTTCACAACTGTACCAGACAGGGTGTGTGTGTGTGTGTGTGTGTGTGTGAGTGAGTGTGTGTGTTACTTTCAGTTTCACTGGAAGATGTCATCTGGGCTGCTTGTTTTTAAGCGACCATTTCAAATCTGACTTAATGTGATCCCCACTTTCTCGGTTATGTTTATTCGAAAAGACTACTTGGTCTAGGGGAGTGGGTCTCGACTGTGGGAAGAGGCGGTGTATCAGGGGGTACTTTCAGAAGAGGGGCTGCTGCTGTCATTTGGTGAGAGGCCAGCGGTGCTGTGATCGTCTTCTGATGCCCAGCGTGGTCGCCCACAGCCAAGCCGGAAGACCCCAAATGCCAGTGGTGTTGAGACTGTAGATAGCTGGTCTTAGAAGTTGCTCAGAAATAATTCTGCCTTATCTCTAGTGGATGTATAATTATTAGTTTTAATGTTTTTGTCAGGTGAAGTGCTTTCTACAGAAATTTAGTCTTTAGTCATTAAGTGAAATCTTGAGTATTAAAAAATATTTTTAGTACAATGAGATTTTATGGGAAGTGTATGTGAAAATTAGCAGGGGGCCTGGGAGGTCAGAGTGTCTGGGACAGAAGCCCAGATGTCCATCAAGCCAGTCTGGATAAACCCTTCCCAAGATACCGTAACTTACAGCAAAACTTTCGTCAGCAGAATGGGAATTTTTGAGTAGGTAACATTAGAAAAATAAAATAATTTTCCAGCTGTGGTTCCCAAGTTCCCCATATTTGACTTTAGCTCGTACCTCTCTTTGAGCCTGACTTTGGACCATGTGTTTAACAGCCATTGCTGGAGCCCTCAGTGTGTGCCAGGCACCCTCCTGTGGCAGGCTTTGAGCAGGGAAGTCCACAGGCTGACTCCAGAGGAGCAGAGGGAGGTTGGCGGCCGACCTGGGGCAGGAGCCGCGCAGTCCTGACTGGGCACAGAGGAGCTCGCTGACCAGAGTTGTTCACAGGCTCCGAGGGAGTGATGGGTCTTCTCACTGGACGCCACCTGGCTTGTCCTTACCAGAGCGTCCTCCTCCTTGGCCCCACCCAGTCTTAAGCCGGGAGACTGGGAGCCTTGCTGACCCCTGTCCTGTGCAGCGCTCAGTCCTGCACTCCCACCTGCCGGCCCCACCCCGGCCAGCCCTCTTGTCGGTGCCAGTGGCCCCTGACGGGTGTCTCAGCTTCACCCCAGTTCACTTGACCACTTCTCCATGCAGCTGCGCAGAGGTCTCGTGTCATCTTGCCCTTTCTTAAAGCCCTTCAGTGGCTTCCTGCTGTACTCAGGATGGCAGGGTCCCTCCCGGAGGCCCTGCACTGACTGGGCCCGGCTCTTCTGGGAGGCCACGTCCAGCCTCCCTGGACACCTGCTAGCCTTGGGTGTGGCGCGCTCTCCTGAGCGCCTCTGGAACTCGGTCTTCCTGCGCCTCCCCTCTGAGTCCTGCTGCCCTGGCTTGTGCAGGTGCTCGCTGGACACCCCTCAGTGCCGTGTCCTTCCTGTCGCCGTCTTTAGATGAGAAACCACTCACCTGTGCCGCTTTCTCGTGGAGGAGTGGGTGATTCACGGGCCGCCCTCCTTCCCGCAGGGCTGGGGTTTTTGCATAGGGGATTTTTCTGTCAGTTATTTTTTCCTCACCTTTTGGAGTATGAAAAGAGCCGAAGCCTCAGTGGGGGGAGCAGGGCGGCGACTGCCTCGTGGAGAGTTCTCTGCTCCCTGCGCTGGCGTCCCTTCCACCCTGTCCTGGAGCACAGGAAGAGAGACGCACGCTGATGCCGCTAGTAAGCTTTTGGAGGAAAGCGTGGTGAGTGAGTTGGCTTTTCTATCACAAAAAGCAAAAGGAAAACCAGGGCTGCAGAGTTGGCATATCTGCTCCAGCCTGCAGACGGGGCTGTGCTCACCTGTCTTTGTTAGATGTGAGTGGGTGCGTGGACTGGGTGGTCATTGAGTAACCCTGTGTTTATTGGCTCAGTTTAAATGGATGTAGGAAGGGGACATGTTCTAGTTCCTCGCTTGCCGCAGACTGATGCTGGAACATTCTGAAGTTTCCAAGTGGAAAGTGAATATACAAGAGGCAGCATATTAGTCCAGTGGCAGAGGGACTCTGCGGTGACCCGAGAGAAGGACATGTGTTTAAGATGATTTGTTGGTAGCAGAGACACTTCCAGATTGGTCTGGGAGGTAAATCTAGGTGTAGACGCATTTCCAGGAGACATGTAGGCTGGAGGTACTGAAGTTGCATATGCATAATGTAGGAAAAACACATCTTTGGAATCCAATGGCTGCTGTTTGTAGAAAAATTAGTTCTAGTCTTGATTGTTTTTGTTTTGATCTTGTTTTTTTGAGCTTATATATCCCCTGAAAACTGTATGTGTACAAAGGAAAGATTATTTTTAAGCTTTATAATCAATTCACTTACAGCATGGCATTTTAAAGACTTCGTGGACAGGAACAGATCCTTGAGGGAAAACCTCAGTCTGGATTGGAGGACATAGAATTTGAACCAAGCGAAAGCGGTTCCTCCCACTGACCCGGGCTCTTCATGTGTTTGAGGACTTGTTAGACGTCTGCTTGACCACAGACAAGAAATGCTTAAACTAGCAACTCACGATGCAGGGCGCTCCACCTAAAGGACGCAGAGACAAAGCGCTGTGCTCGCGTCAGTACTAGGTGTGTGGGACATGGACAGACTGCTCTTCTCTCAGAGAACCTGTAACCTGTGCGGCAGGTGGGAGCAGACGTGCAGGCGGTGTGAAGTGTCGGGCAGGCAGGAGGACAGCTGTGTAGCAGAGCCCTGGTGTCAGTAATCGGGGGGACAGAGGCAGAAGCACTGCTCTGACCACTGGGAGCCCAGGTAGGAGTAGTGGTGTCTAAAATGGGTTGGTGAGCTACAGAAATGAGAATGGTTTTTATGTTTTTAAAAGGTTGTAAAAATAAGCAAAGAAGAGCTGTATGACAGACCATCTGTGGGCCGTGAATCCTAAAGTATTTAGGCCCTTTACAGAAAAAAGTTTTAACTCTTGGCTTAGAGTTTCAGGAAATACTTTATTAAAAAGAAAGATCTAACGTTGAGGAAGACTTGAAGGTAGAGTGACAGAGTGGGAGGGGAAGAGAGAGAGAGAAAGAGAAAGAGATCTTTGATCTGCTGATTCAGGGCAGAGAGACCGTGAGTGCACGACACCTTTCATCCACTCATTGAGTCCCAAAGTGCCAGTAACAGTCAGAATTCATGAGCTAGGAACTCCATCTAGGTCTCCCCTGGGCATGGCTGGGGTCCAAGCATTCGAGCCATCATCCGCTGCTGCCACGATGCAGTAGCAGGGAGCGTGGTAGAAGAGGAGCCAGGATGCAAACTGGCACTCCACGATGGACCATGGGCCTCCTAAGGAGCTCCTTCACCTGCTGTGCCACGACAAAAACCCCAGAGCAGTTTTTCGGGGAAAATGTTTCCTTCTTCAGGCAGTGAGGGTGGGAGTAAGAATGCAGCGACCGTTCCTCCATTGGGATGCTTGGGTCCTGGCAGTGTTCAGAGTGGACCGAGTGTGTGCTTGGGACTACTGGGAGGGGAGGGCCAACTTCTGGGTCCATCTTAAGTGCCAGCAAGTTTAAATTCAGTTCTGGAGTGGGTGAAGCTGTTGAGTCAGAGGCTCAGGACATCATTAGAATTAATTGTAAGATGCTGAAATAAATATGAATACTCCACCCCCCCCCCCCATGCTCCCCTGAGCTGTGAAACAGTTCTTCAGCAGTGAGTGTGTTCCCCGCAGGCTGCTGACTCCCGCATTTCCACAGTTCCTGGCTTAAGGCTAAGGGTTGGTGATCTCCGTCATGACTGCGTATCTTCTAGTCAGCAGCAGGTCGAAAGTCGAAGTGATCTCGAGTGAAGAAACTTGAGGATCTAAAGAAAGGAACATTCTAACTGTAAGTTAAACTTCTGCACAGAGAATTTGAGTGTCGTGTACCATATAAGAGTCAGCCTGGGGCTGGTGCCGCGGCTCACTTGGCTAATCCTCCGCCTGCGGCGCCGGCACACCAGGTTCTAGTCCCGGTTGGGGAGCCGGATTCTGTCCTGGTTGCTCCTCTTCTAGTCCAGCTCTCTGCTGTGGCCCAGGGAGTGCAGTGGAGGATGGCCCAAGTGCTTGGGCCCTGCACCTGCATGGGAGACCAGGAGAAGCACCTGGCTCCTGGCTCGGATTGGTGCTGTGCCGGCCGTAGCAGCCTTTAGCGGGGTGAACCAAAGGAAGGAAAACCTTTCTCTCTGTCTCTCTGTCTCTCTCTCATTGTCTAACTGCCTGTTCAAAAAAAAAAAAAAAAAAAAAAAAAGCCTGGGGCCAGCGCTGTGGCACAGCAGGTTAATACCCTGGCCTGCAGTGCTGGCACCCCATATGTGTGCTGGTTCTAGTCTCGGCTACGCCTCTTCCCATCCAGCTCTCTGCTATGGCCTGGGAAAGCAGTAGAAGATGCCCAAGTCCTTGGGCCCCTGCACCCACATGGGAGACCCAGAAGAAGCTCCTGGCTCCTGGCCTTGGATCAGCGCAGCTCCGGCCGTTGTGGCCAATGGGGAGTGAACCAGCTGATGGAAGACCCCTCCCTCCCTCCCTCTCTCTCTGTCTCTCTCTCTCTCTCCCTTTACCCTCTTTATGTAACTCTGACTTTCAAATAAATAAATAAATCTTAAAAAAAAAAAGAGCCTACCTAGGTGGAGATTTTTTTTAAAAGATTTTTATTTATTTATTTGAAAAAGTTGCAGAGAGAAATGTCTTCCATCTGCTGATTCACTTCCCAAATGGCTGCCATAGCTGGGGCTGGGGCAGGCTGAAGCCAGGAGCCAGGAGCTTCTTCTGGGTCTCCCACGTGGCTGCAGAAGCCCAAGGACTTGGGCCATCTTCTGCTGCTTTCCCGGGCAGATCAGCAGGGAACTGGATTGGACGTGGAGCAGCTGGGACTGGAACCGTTGTCCATATGGGATGCCGGCTCTGCAGGCAGTGGCTTTACCCACTGGGCCACAGTGCCGGTCTGGAGGTGAATGGGGAAGGCTGCCCTGACTCCCGGACACTTTCTGGGTCCCCAGTGATGGGCGCCCCTGAGGGCAGAGTCTTTACAGCCACTTATTTCAGGAAGAGAGTCTCAGGAGAAGGCCGGGTAAAGGTATCTTACCTTCCTAAGTGCGTGTACCCAGAGAAAACAGACAGAAGGACCCCCTGCCCCCCCACAGGTACCATTTGCTGGACCATCTCTTGTGTATAGGCCCTGCCCATGTCTGCTCGGTATTTCCAGGGTGGCCTGAGCGTGCAGGGGACCAAGGTCTGGTCACGCCGGGTGGGCTCCCAGCTGGTGAGGCGGTGATGCGCACTCTGCACAGTTCTCCCACGGCTCAGCAGCAGGGAGTGAGGGTCGGCGCACACGTCTGAACTCTGGTGGAAGAGGACAGGAGTGGTGAGGACCTGCGTGTAAGCTTCCCAGTTTGCTTCTCAGCCTGATCCGAAGCTGCTGAGATGAAGCCACATCGCGAAGAGAACAGCAGACTGCCAGCAAAGATGGCACTTGCCTTCTCCAACCTGGCTGCTCAGAAAGAAGCTGCCAGAGCCCAGGCCGTGGTGGTGCGTCAGGACCCTCTTTCCCCTCCCAGAGCCCAGGCCGTGGTGGTGCGTCAGGACCCTCCCCCTCCCAGAGCCCAGGCCGTGGTGGTGCGTCAGGACCCTCCCCCTCCCCAGAGCCCAGGCCGTGGTGGTGCGTCAGGACCCTCCCCCTCCCCAGAGCCCAGGCCGTGGTGGTGCGTCAGGACCCTCCCCCTCCCCAGAGCCCAGGCCGTGGTGGTGCGTCAGGACCCTCCCCCTCACCTTGACAGTAGCCGAGGGCTGGTGACACAGCCGCAGCCAGTGGTGAGACCCTCAGCGGACTCAGCGACACTGGCCTTGCTCTCCTCAGGAAACCCTGCGTGGGGGCTTGGTACCCTCAGGGCAGCTGTGGGCTTTCTGTGGGACCTGCACCTGCCTCTACTCCCCCCTGCTGCCTGGACTTCCCTGGAGAGGTGTGTGTGTGTGTGTTGGGGGGTGACATCTTTGTTTTCAGGAAAAAGCCAGTGTGTTTCTGGTGGAATATTTAGAAATGTAGATACCTCTGTCACCTCACCACTATTCGTATTTTGGTATATATAATTTAACTTTGAGGGGGCATGATCTTGTGAATCTTTAGGAAAATGGGAACCTACTTAAGTCATTTTTAATTTTTGTGTTTTTTGTAAAGATTCATTTACTTGAAAGGCAGAGCTAGAGAGAGAGACACAGAGAGAGACACAGAGAGAGAGAGACAGAGAGAGAGACACAGAGAGAGAGAGAGCGAGCGAGCGAGAGACCATTCCCTGGTTCACTTTGCAAATTGCTGCAAAGGCTGGAAGTCCAAGCCAGGGTCAGGAGCCGGGCCTCGTCCCATTCTCGGCAGGCCGCGGCCATCGCAGGCGGTGGCTAACCTGCCACATGCTGGCCTGGATTCTAGTGTTAAAAAGCACCCTTTTAAAGTGGAAAAAATAGCTTTTAATTCCAAAAGCAATACCCATTCAGTTCACAGGAAAAAACTCTTAAGAGACAAATTGAAAGATGAAACAATATACTTAACATCCTGTCCACTGAAATCCCCATAGAGTCGTCACTCAGTGTCTGTCCGACTTTTCTAGAGCCACCCCTCACCCCCAGATAGCAAAGTCTCTGCTTACTCAGATGCCCTCTCTGAAGTCGTGCCGGGATTTGTATACAGGCTGTGCACAGCTTCTGCGTGTTCTGAGTCACGTCTCCTGTCATGGTGCCTCACAGTACAAATGCAGGGCAAATACTTCAGGGAAGAATGACAAGAAAAGTCTGTACATTTTCAGTACAACTCAACTCGTTTTTCAGATACTTCCATTTGCTTGTGGTTGACTCGTGGATACAGAGCCTGTGGGTACGGATGCTGTGTGAGCATATGTCATTGGGCCTTATACAGTTCTTTTTCATAAATATACACTCGTACAATTTAGTGCTATTTATAAGTTTTTAAAGAGCTTTAGTTATTTGAAAGGCAGATTATAGAGAGAGGAGATGGAGAGAGAGAGAGAGAGAGAGAGAGAGAGAGATCCTCCATCCACTGGTTCACTCTACCGATGGCTGCGACAACCAGGGCTGGGCCAGGCCAGAGCCAGGAGCCAGGAGCTCCCCCAGGTCTCCCACGTGGGTGCAGGGGCTCAAGTACGTGGACCACGCTCCGCTGCTTTCCCAGGTGCATCAGCAGGGAGCTGGATTGGAAGTAGGAGAGCCCGGGCTCAACTGGCGCGCACATGGAGTGCTGGAGTCACAGGCAGTGGCTTTACTGGCTACTCTACAGTGCTGGCCCCTATAATTTTCCTTTAAAAATATGATTCAGATAAAAAAAAAAACCATTTTATAGAGTTCACTGGTTTTTAGTGTTTTCAAGAGTGTTGTGATCACTCTTAACACTAATTTTAAACCATTTTCATCACCTCAAAAAATTAGCTGTCATTTTTTTTTTGACAGGCAGAGTGGACAGTGAGAGAGACAGAGAGAAAGGTCTTCCTTTGCCGTTGGTTCACCCTCCAATGGCTACCGCACTGCAGCCGGCGCACCGTGCTGATCCGAATGCAGGAGCCAGGTGCTTCTCCTGGTCTCCCATGGGGTGCAGGGCCCAAGCACCTGGGCCATCCTCCACTGCACTCCTTGGGCCATAGCAGAGGGCTGGCCTGGAAGAGGGGCGACCGGGACTAGAACCCGGGGTGCCGGCACTGTAGGTGGAGGATTAGCCTGTTGAGCCGCAGTGCTGGCCTAGCTGTCACTTCTCATTCTCCCCCTTTTCCGGCCCTAGGTGGCCATTAATCCTTTCTATGTGTATTGATTTGCCTTTTCTTGGAGTTTCCTATAAATAAAATCATACAATAGATAGTCTTTTGTAACTTTTTTTTAAATATAACAGCATTAAGCCTGTGTCATCATTTTATTCCTTTTTATAGGTAAGTAATATTGTGTTGATGGATAATACCTGTTTTGTTTACTCATCAGTTGATTGAGATTGAGTTGTTTCTCCTTTTTGGTTACTGTGAACATAGAAACATCCTCTACAAGTTTTTATGTGAAACAGATTTTCAGTTCTCTTGGGTATATAAGAATACAAGAAAGGTGGGGCTGGCGCTGTGGCACAGCAGGTTAACGCGCTGGCCTGAAGCACTGGCATCCCATATGGGCACCGGTTTGAGACCTGGCTGCTCCACTTCCAATCCAGCTCTCTGCTGTGGCCTGGGAAAGCAGTGGAAGATGGTCCAAGTCCTTGGGCCCCTGCACCCACGTGGGAGACCCAGAAGAAGCTCCTGGCTCCTGGCTTCAGATTAGTGTAGCTCCGGCTGTTGTGGTCAGTTGGGAAGTGAACCAGCAGATGGAAGACCTTTCTCTCTGTCTCTGTCTCTCTCTCTCTGCGTCTCTTTCTCTCTCTGTGTAACTGTGACTTTCAAATAAATAAATAAATCTTAAAAAAAAAAAGTACAAGAAGGGTTTGTGGACAGTGGATTTTGTGGTGGTCACTGTGACTGCTCTGCTTCTGACTAGCACCTGGAAGGCCCAAGTTAGTACAGGCTTCTGGCTTTAGCCTCTTACCAGTCCTGGCTGTTGCAGCCATTGGAGAGTGAACCAGTGGATGGAAGACATTTCTCTCTCCTTTCCTCCTCTCTCTGTAACTGTGCCTTTCAAAGAAATAGAAAAAAAATCCTTAAAAATACTTGTATGGAAAATGCACATTATTTAAAAGGTTATGCATGGATTGTGTCAAAATGAATTTACCTTATAATCCTATTTTTTGTAAACCTTTTGACATACGCTGTGTGTGTGTGCGTGTAGGCTGTTTCGAAGCGTTGGAGGTGTGGTGGGTTGAACGCCTATTTGGGAGGCGTGCATGCTGGACACTGCAGTGCCTCTGGGAGGCCAGCATGCTGGACACTGCAGTGCCTCTGGGAGGCCAGCATGCTGGACACTGCAGTGCCTCTGGGAGGCGTGCATGCTGGACACTGCAGTGCCTCTGGAAGGCGTGCATGCTGGACACTGCAGTGGCTCTGGGAATCCCAGCTCCCTGCTGGTGCGTCTGGAAGCAGCAGATGGTGAATGAAGCACTCGAATCTCTGCCTCCCCTTTGGGATCCTGAGATGGCGTGCATGACTCTGGCTTTGCCCAGACCTGGCTCATGGGGCTCTTTGGGAAGTGATCTAGCAGGGGGAAGATGCCCCCCCCCCCACCCCCAGGTCACTCTGCCTTTCAAATATATACATAAGTCTATCTTAAAAAAACAAATGACAGCTAGGACATTTTACATTCCTGTTAGCAGTGAATTGAGAGTTCTGGTTTCTCTCTTTTTTTTAATTTTAGACTTCCTCCTAGGGGGCATGAAATGGTATCATTGTAGGCTTGATTTGTATTTCCTTAATGGTGTTGAGCATGTTTTTATCTGCTCAGTTACCAATTGTAAGTCTTTCACTGGAGAAATGTTCAGTTGCAGGGCCAGCACTGTGGTGTAGTGGGCTAAGCCTTTGTCTGCGGTGCCGGCATCCCTTGTGGGCACTGGCTCTATCCTGGCTGCTACTCTTCCCATCCAGCTCTCTGCTGTAGCCTGGAAAAGTAGTGGAAGATGGCTCAAGTGCTTGGGGTCCCTGCACCCGCAGGGGAGACCTGGAAGAGGCTCCTGGCTCCTGGCTTCAGATCAGCCCAGCTCTGGCCATTGCGGCCATCTGGGGAGTGAGCCAGCAGATGGAAGACCTGTCTTTCTCTCTCTCCCTCTCTCTGTAACTCTATCTTTCAAGTAAATAAATAAAATCTTTAAAAAAAAAGTTCAGTTACCTTGGCTATTTAAATTTTGAATTGTCTTTTTCATGAGCTCTTCACGTACTCTGGATATAATTTCTTCATCATATATATGATTTGCAAATATTTTCTCCTGTAGGTTATCATCTCTTGGCATCTTTTGATGCTCAAAAATTTTTTCTAAAATGTTTGTTTTCATCTACTTTTTAAAGGTTAATTTAAAAGTTTATTTTTAATTAAATTTAATTATTTAAATTTCATTAATTTATTTTTTAGAAATTTATTTGATTTATTTGGAAGATAGAGTTACAGAGAGAGAGAGAGATCTCCCATCCACTGGTTTCGCTCCCAAAATGGCCATAATGGCTGGAGCTGAGCCAGTCTGAAACCAGGAGCCAGGAGCTTCCTCCTGGTCTCCCATGTGGGATGCCAGCACTACAGGCTGGGGCTTTAACCCACTGTGTCACAGCACTGGCCCCCTATCTCCCCTATGGAGAAAGAGAAAGAGGTGTTACATCTGCTGGTTTACTCCCTCAGTGCGCACAGCAGCCAGGTCAGAACTCGATCCAGGTCTACCATGTGGGTGGTAGGGGCCCAAGCACTTGAGTCAACTTTTTTTTTTTTTTTAAAGATTTATTTATTTATTTGACAGAGTTATAGATAGAGGTAGAGACAGAGAGAGAGAGGTCTTCCATCCGTTGTTTGATTCCCCAGATGGCGGCAGCGGCCGGAGCTGAGCCGATCCGAAGCCAGGAGTCTCCTCCAGGTCTCCCACGTGGGTGCAGGGGACCAAGGAGTTGGGCCATCTTCTACTGCTTTCCCAGGCCACAGCAGAGAGCTGGATGGGAAGAGGAGCAGCCGGGACTAGAACTGGCGCCCATAAGGGATGCTTCAGGCCAGGGCTTTCGCCCGCGGCACCACGGCGCTGGCCCCCTCAAGTCAGCTTTTGCTGCCTTCTGAGTTGCATTAGCAGGAAGCTGGTTTGGAAGCAGGGTGGCCAGGACTTGAGCTGGTGCTCCAATGCCTGTCCCACTCGGTTTTTAGTTTTGATGTTCAGTTTTTTCTTTGATTGCTTATAATTTTATTGTAGCTAAGAAAGTTGCCTAATCGAAGGTCATGAAGATCGATAAAAATCTGTTATCTTTTAAGAATTATATAGTTTTTGTGTTTTTTAAAAAGATTTATTCATTTGAAAGGCAAGGTTCAGAGAGGGAAGAGAGGTGGGGGGAGAGGGAGAGAGAGACAGAAACTGACTTTCTGTCCACTGGTTCACTCCCCAGATGGCCGCAGTGGCTGGCCCTAGGCCAGGCTGAAGCCAGGAGCTTGGAACAGCATCTTGGTTTCCCACAAGGGTGCAGGGGTCCAGTCAGTGTACCGTCTTCCTCTGCCTTCCCAGAGGCAGGGAGCTGGATTGGAAGTGGAGCAGTCAGAGCTCAGACTGCCCATATGGGACGCCAGCACTGCAGGTGACAGCTTAACCCATCGCGCTACAGTGTGGCCCCATTTTTGGTAAAGATTTTACTTCTATTTATTTGAAAGGCAGTGTGACAGAGAGAGAGGGATAGTTCAGAGATCATCTTCCATCTGCTGATTCACTTCCCAAGTGGCTGCTGACTGTGGCTGGGTCAGGCTGAAACCAGTAGCCAGGAACTTCATCTACAGGGGTAACAGGGGCCAAAGTACTTGAGCCAGGCACGTTAGCAGGGAGCTGGGTCAGATGAGGAGCAGCCAGGACTGGACCTGGTGTTGCAGGCAGCAGCTTAGCCTTCTGTGCCGTAGCAACAGAACCAAGAATTACCGACTTCTAGTTCTTTTATTCTGTGATCCATTTTTTTTTTTTTTTTTGACAGGCAGAGTGGACAGTGAGAGAGAGAGAGACAGAGAGAAAGGTCTTCCTTTGCCGTTGGTTCACCCTCCAGTGGCCGCCGCGGCTGGTGCACTGCGGCCGGCGCACCGCGCTCATCTGATGGCAGGAGCCAGGTGCTTCTCCTGGTCTCCCATGGGGTGCAGGGCCCAAGCACTTGGGCCATCCTCCACTGCACTCCCGGGCCACAGCAGAGAGCTGGCCTGGAAGAGGGGCAACCGGGACAGAATCCGGCTCCCCGACCGGGACTAGAACCTGGTGTGCCTGTGCCGCAAGGCGGAGGATTAGCTTAGTGAGCCGTGGCACCGGCCCTGGGATCCATTTTGAGTTAAGTTGTGTGTGGTGAAGTCGGGGTTCAGTTTCATGTTTTGCATGTGGGTGTCCAAGGTTACTGAAGAGACCTTTCTTCTCTGGTGGTGTCGGTTCCCTTGTTACAAACTAACTGCCATGGGCTGGCGGCGTGGCCCAGGGGGTAAAGCTGCTGCCTGTGTTGCTGGTCTCCCACATGGGCACTGTTTCGAGTCCAACTGCTCTGATTCTGATCCAGCTCCCTGCCATGGCCTGGGAGAGCAAGGAGGAGGCCCATGTCCTTGGGCCCCTGCACCCATGTGGGAGACCCGGAGGAAGCTCCTGCATCTTTGCTTTGGCCTGGCCAGCCCGCTGTTGTGGCCATTTGGGGAGTGAACCAGTGGATGGAAGTCTCTCCCTCTCTCTTTTTCTCCCTTTCCGTCTCCGTCTCTTCCTGTCTTTGTGTAACTCTGACTTTCAAATAAATAAATAATTTTTTTAAAAATTGACAGAACTTCCAAACCTGCTCTGTATGAATGTAAGAATGCAAAGGCATGTCTCTGCACTCCAGATTCTGCGCTCATGAAATTGTGTCTGTCCTTTTGCCAGTCCTTCTACCTAGCTGTATAGTAAGTTATGGAATTAAGAATTGTGAGTGCAAATTTGTTCTTTTTCAAGATTGTTTCGTTTGTTCCGGGTCCTTTCTATTTCTGTGTGTATTTTAGGATCAGTTTGTCCATTTTAGTCTGTGAATGTGCCGTCCAGTACGGCAGCCGTGGACACATGTGGCTCACAAACACCTGAAGTATGGCTGTTTAGATTGAGATGTGCCCTAAATGTAAACCACACGCCAGTTTTTGAAGCGTCTGTGTGAAAAAGAAAAATACATCTTAAATAATTTTTATTGCATGTTGAAATTAGAAACTGTTGTATTGAATACAATGCATTAAATCGTTTTACCTGTTTTACTTTTTAGGCCTGGTTTTTGAATGGCGTGGCATCCTACAATGTGGTTGATTATGTAATCGCCTTCAGGCTGCTCCCGAGGTTCTTGATTCAGTTCCCTGTGTTTGGACGCTTAGGTTGTTTCCAGATGTCTCTGTTTTGGTGCTGGACGCATGACCTCGTGGTGAGGTCTGTGTTTGCTGCCGTGGCTGCTGCCAGCACACAGCTCACAAGGAGGGCTTGAGAAGTGCATCTGCTGTACGTGTTTAAGTCTAAGGCATGCAGATTCTTGTGTTATACGGGGTCAAATAAATGAAAATTTTCATTTTAATAAGAGTTTCAAAAGAAGACTGTAAAAAACTCAGTGTTTTCTATAATTTTTTTTTTTGACAGGCAGAGTGGACAGTGAGAGAGAGAGACAGAGAGAAAGGTCTTCCTTTGCCGTTGGTTCACCCTCCAATGGCTGCCGCGGACTGCGTGCTGCGGCCGGCGCACCGCGCTCATCCGATGGCAGGAGCCAGGTGCTAGGTGCTTATCCTGGTCTCCCATGGGGTGCAGGGCCCAAGCACTTGGGCCATCCTCCACTGCACTCCCGGGCCACAGCAGAGGGCTGGCCTGGAAGAGGGGCAACCGGGACAGAATCCGGCTCCCCGACCGGGACTAGAACCCGGTGTGCCGGCGCCGCAAGGTGGAGGATTAGCCTGTTGAGCCATGGCGCCGGCTCTATAATTTTTTTAAAAAGATTTATTTATTTGAAAGAGTTACAGAGAGAGAAGGAGAGACAGAGAGCTTCCATTCACTGGTTCACTCCCTAGATGGCCACAATGGCCAGAGCTGGGCCAATCTGAAGCCAGGAGCTTGGATATTCTGGGTCTCCCATGTGGGTACAGGGGCCCAAGGCCTTGGGCCATCCTCCACTGCCTTCCCAGACACATCAGCAGAGAGCTGGATCAGAAGTGGAGCAGCTGAGACTAGTAAACATGGATGCTGGTGCTGCAGGCTGGGGCTTTAACCCGCTGCGCTGCAGTGCAGGCCCTTCAGCCAGCATCCTAACTGCTAGACTAGCACCTGCTCAGAAGTTGGTTTTTCTTTCCTTTTCTTTTTTTTCCTAAAGATTTATTTATTTATTTGAAAGTCAGAGAGAGGGAGAAGTCTTCCATCCACTGGTTCACTCCCCAATTGGCCACAATGGCCCAAGCTGTGCTGATATGAAGCCAGGAGCTTCTTCCAGGTCTCCCACGCAGGTGTAGAGGCTCATGGACTTCGGCCATCTTCCACTGCTTTCCCAGGCCATAGCAGAGATCTGGATCAGAAGTGGAGCGATCAGGACTCGAACCGGCGCCCTTATGGGACGCGGCCCTGCAGGTGGTGGCTTTACCCGCTGCGCCATGGCGCCGGCCCTGATTTTTCTTTTCTTTCTTTTCTTGTCTCCCTTTTTCTTTCTAAGAAAGCTGCCTACTTATTTAAATTATTTAAAAATTTTGAAAAGCAGGGAGTTACAGAGATCTTCAGTCTGCTGATTCACTTTCCAAGAACCCACAATAGTCGGGGCTGGGCCAGGCAGAGTCTAGGAGCCCGTATCGCAACCCACGCCTCCCATGTGACATGTGCCTGCAGCACACATGCACAGTAGCAGGCAGCTGCATCGGAAGTGTATCCAGGCACTCTGGCATTCTGACATGGGATGGGGCCTCCCAGTCTCTGCTTAACCATTGCACCAGAAGTGCCCCCTCCCTAAGTTGATGTTCCGATGGAGAGAGATCGTCAACAAGTCAGCAAGTGTAACAGGGGAAGGATCGCGCTAGGAAGGAAAGGAGGACTGCATATGGAATGTCCTGGGAGCCTCAGCACTGAGCAGGGGAGGGAGCCGGCACTCGCACACGGGGCTCTGATACCGGATGCAGGCATCTTGACTGCTGTGCTACTGCCCACCCATGAGCATGTTTTAGCCAGAGGAATTAGGAAGTCCAAAGGCCTTGGCATAGTTTTGGATCAGCTAGGAGGCCATTGTGACTGGAGCCTGCTGAGAAGTGACTAGACATAGGATACATTTTGAAGATGGAACTGACCGTCTGCTGGTGGGTTGGATGTAGAGCATGTGAGGAAGGGAGCCTCTGTGGCCTAAGTGGATGGGACCGTCTTCACAGAATCCTGGAGGTTGCGCCATCAGCGAGGACTGGGCACCCATCGTGCAGTGTTAGACCTGTGACGTCTGAGATGCCTTTTAAGTGTGCAAGTGGATGTTGAGTTGCTCATTGGATGTTCCAGTCTGAAGAGTACAGGGGAGGTGGGCTTGAGATGCTTTTGGGAGTTATGAAAAGCTACTTGACTGTCAAGCAGGAGGGGTGAGTGTTGATGCTCGTGTGTGATGATATGGAGCTGTTGGGGACTTGGATGACAGTGCTGTCAGTGGGTGTGGCGAGTGCAGGGTTTTAGGGAAGGATGAGATGTCTCCTTGAAAGGGTTTACTGTGAAGTGGACAGGAAGTGGGATGTGTAAGTAAATGGGGCGTTCTGCTACTTCACTGGGCACTCGGAGGGCCAGAGTGGAGGGTGGCCTCGCTCACGGAACCCTGGCAGAGGCAGAGTAGACCACCAGGCCTTCCCTTCAGTGAGTGCCTGACAAGGGATGATGGGACGTTGTAGGATATGTTTTGAGAGTTAATATAAATTTTGCTTGAATTTGTTTTTATTTTTACTTATTTAAAAGGCACAGATACAGAGAGAACTCCCATCCATGGACTTAGTCCTCAAATGCTCACAATAGCAGGGGCTGGGCCAGCTAAAGCCTGGAGCCAGGAGCTCCATCCAGACGTCCCGTGTGGGTGACTACGTAAGCCATTACCTGCTGGCTCCCACAGCGTGGATTAGCAAGAAGCTGGATAGGAAGCAGAGCCGGGACTTGAACCCTGTGTGAATTTTTAATACAAAATACGAGATTTCACATAAATTGAGCAGCTTCCAAGTGTTTACCCTCAGGGTTCTCTTCTGTGCCTTTGGGAGACAAGTTTGAGAAGCCATCTCATTACTGTAGTATTGTTATGTTGTTAAAGCATTTCATTACTGTAGTATTGTTATGTTGTTAAATCTCACCCAAGTGGGTGTTTAACCTTAAAGAGTCTGAGATTCACGCACCCGTGGCATCATCCCTAATAGAGCTTTTGCAGCTGCTGCAAACGTCCCTCCATTTCTGCCTCCTGAGAGTCGTCTGGCAAGCTGCTTTGATCTTGCCCTGGGGAAGGCCAGTGTGGGAGGCTGCAGGGTATCTGGAGACAGCACAGGAGTGCTGAGATGCCCCCCTTCTCAGGGTGAATTTGAAGGCCTCTCCAGGCTCCTGAAGTATAACAACCTCCAAGGACATTTTAATAACCTTTTTTCCTTTATTCTCAGAACAATTAACAAATGCACTCTGCATCTTTTGATTCTGGCAGAGTGCTTTGGGTAAGCTGAGTGCAGCTAACCAGCCGCTCACAGCATTAGAGTTGTGTGGCCTCTCTCTCATTGATTGCATTGCAAGCTTTTTTTGTTTCTGTACAGTTTGGTGTCAGTAAGTTCTTTCTCACATTAAAGTTCTTCAAGCCTCTTGTACATAGTGCTGTGAACCCACAGAAGTCTCACATGGGTAACAGGGACCCATGCACTTGGGCGTCTCACTGCCTTCCCGTGGCTGTTACCAGGAAACAGTGGGAAGTGGAGCAGAGGGCGCTTGAATCTGCGCTCTGTGGGCTGCCAGGATCACAGGCAGTGGTGCTGTGCCACAGTAGCCCATTTGTCAGGTTTTCACATTGCTTAGCTACATAGGTAACAAGTGATGCAATGTTAAAACCAACCTTAATTTTTATTTATTTTCACGTTATTTAATGGTAGAGAGACAGAGATCTTTTCTTTTCTGGTCTACTCCTCAGGCCTACAACAGCCTGAGCTGGGCCAAGCCAAAGTCAGGAGGTCAGAACTTAATAAGAGTTTCCCACATGGGTGGTAGGGACCCAAGTAGTTGAGCCATCACCTCCGACCTCCTAGGGGACACATCAGCTGGAAGTTGGAATCAGAACTGGAGCAAAGAATCAAACTCGGGGACTCTGTTACAGGGCACTGGCACTGGGGCCTGCATTGTGGTGTGGGAGGGGCTGAGCCGCAGCCTGTGACTCTGCCGTCCCATGTGGGCACTGGTTTGAGTCCCGCTGCTCCACTTCCAGTCCAGCAGCACAAGATGGCCTTGCCACCCACGTGCGAGACCCGATACAGCTCCTGGCTCCTGGCTTCGGCCATGCTCATCTCTGGCTGTTGTAGCCATTTGGGGAGAAAATCATCAAATACAAGATTGATTGATCGATTTTCTCCCCCCCCCCCCCAAGTCTGACTTTCAAATTTTTTTTTTAAGATGTTGGCATCCAAGACCGTGTCTTGACCACTCTGCTAATGCCTGCCCAAAACCAAATTTAAGTTGCCTATTTTGTCAACATGCAGGTTTATTTTGGATTAAATTATCTTTTCATACTTTCAATTTTTAAAAAATAATGGTGTCTTATTTATTTTAAAGGTTTTTTTTTTTTTAAAAGATTTACTTTATTTATTTGAAAAAGTTACAGAGAGAGGTAGAGACAGAGAGAGAGGTCCTCTATCCGATGGTTCACTCCCCATTTGGCCACAATGGTTGGAGCTGTGCTGATCCGAAGCCAGGAGCTTCTTCCAGGTCTCCCACATGGGTGCAGGGGCCCAAGCACTTGGGCCATCGTCTACTGCTTTCCCAGGCCACAGCAGAGAGCTGGATGGGAAGAGGAGCAGCTGGGACTAGAACCAGCGCCCATATAGGATGCCGGCGCTTCAGGCCAGGGCTTTAACTCACCATGCCATAGCGCCAGCCCCTATTTATTTTAAAGGTTTGTTTATTTATTTGAAAGTCAGAGTTAGAGACAGAAAGATCTCCATCCACTGGTTCACTTCCCAAGTGGCTGCAACGAATGGGACTGGGCCAGGCCGAAGCCAGGAGCCAGGAGCTTCTCCGGGTGTCCCTTGAGGTGCAGCTTCCACTGCTTCCACATTAATGGGGAGCTAGATTGGAAGTGCAGCAGCCGGGACTCTGGCCATTGCTGACATGGGATGCCAGCTTGGCCTGCTGCGCCACAGTGCCAGTACCTTTTTTTTTAAGTATTATTAAGACTTAGTATTTTAGGGTTGTGTGCCGTGGTGTGGAGGGTAAATTTGCTGCCTGCAGGGCCGGCATCCCATAGGGGACCCCGGCACTCACGTGGGAGACCTGGAAGAAGCTCCTGGCTCCTGGCTTGGGATCGGCTCAGCTGCGGACGTTGCAGCCATCCGGGGAGTGAACCAACAGATGGAAGACCTCTCTCTTTCTCTCTCTCTTTCACTCTCTCTCTCTTTCTCTCTCTCTCTCTCTCTCCCCCCTTCTCCCCTCTCTCCCCCTCTCTCCCCCTCTCCGCCTCTCTCTGCCTCTCTGCCACTTTACCTCTACCTTTGAAATAAATAAATAAATTTTAAAAAAAGATGTTAAAGATTTACTTATTTTAAAGATATAAAGATGGAGAGAGACAGAGGGAAAGAGATCTTCCATCTTCTGCTTCTCTACCCAGATGGCTGCAACAGCCAGGGCTGGACCAGGCTGAAGCCAGGAGCCTGGAGCTCCATCTGGGCTTGGGCCGTCTTAGGCTGCTTTCGCAAGCACGTGAACAGAGCTGGATCAGAAACGGGAGCAGCTGAGACTTGCACTGGAGCTCACAGGGGATGCGGGTGCGGCAGGCAGCAGCAGCTGAACCCAGTGCCCACAGTGACATTCTCAGAACAGTGTTTATGCAAGTCCTAACAGAAACATCAAGTACAATAGCATACAAAGAATTAGATATGTTAAACCTAAGCTGTGTGTGTGTCAAATAGTTTCTTTTCTGGGTTTTGGTTAAGCTAACAGAAGTACCTTCACATCTATAATTTCTGGTAACTTAGTGAGAACACACTGAACTTTTGGGTCATAGTGAATTTTCCTGTCATATAAAATGTTGTGCACACTGATTGACTCACTGTGAGTTGTGAGTAGACGTGATTCTCTTCTTGCGGAAGATAGAAGCAAACTTCACAGCACTGGTGGTGTCAGCCAGTTACAGAACTGTGTTGGGGGTGCCACACTGACCTTTTGTGGTACTCTGCGAGCCGGCTGTTGAGAACTTGGACATGGACAGATCATATGGGCACTTTTGCCAGGGGTACAGGATGTATGTTTTCTATAGTCGTTTATGTTTTATGCATAAGGTTGTTTTGATTCTTGTGTGTTTCATGTTGAGTTAATATATATGTGTACTTTTTCCTCAGTGCTTGTAAGTATTTCTGGGTCGTGGGGCCAAGCAAGTGAATGTTTGAGAAGGGTGTTGATAGGGTCCATAGTGAGTCTTCCCTCTAATATCTAAAAGTGTGATATTCATGTGTGTGTGTGTGTAATTTATAGTTTGTATTAGTCATTTTTTTCCTTGAAAAATTGTTGAACTCATATTTTGAGGGGAAAGATTACCATGCAGTTGTGGATTGTTTTGAACAACCCATATAAAAACTTACATAAAAACTCAGACAGAACTGTTTAGAAGGGGCGCCTCCAAGTGCCTACGTGAACACTCTGGCCCCACCACTTTCCCATTTGTTTTAAAATGGGTAGGTGAGCTGCCTCTGCTTAGGGGTTGGTAACTACCAGATTTTTGGACTTTGGCCTGATTGTAATGAGCCAGTCACTTTTTTTGGACAGGCAGAGTGGACAGTGAGAGAGAGAAAAGTTTTCCTTTTTCCGTTGGTTTACCCTGCAATGGCCGCTGCGGCCGGCGCACCGCACTGATCCGAAGCCAGGAGCCAGGTGCTTCTCCTGGTCTCCCATGGGGTGCAGGGCCCAAGCACCTGGGCCATCCTCCACTGCACTCCCGGGCCACAGCAGAGAGCTGGCCTGGAAGAGGGGCAACCAGGACTAGAACCTGGTGTGCCGGCACCGCAAGGCGGAGGATTAGCCTGTTGAGCCACGGTGCCCGCTGCCAGTCACATTTTATAGAGTTCACCCACGGTTTTCAGTTGAGTGGTGCTTAGAATGCACAAGGTTGTGCGGCCATTGCCTGTTTTGAATGTTTCACATAAATGGAGTTTTTGAGTATGTGGTCTTTTTGTAACTGGCCCCTCTCTGCATGTTTTAAGTTTTATTTATTTGAAAGGCAGAGGAACAGAGTGAGAGGGAGAGAATGAATCTTGCGCCTGCTGGTTCATTCCCCAAGTGGTCAGATCTAGGCCAGGCTTAAGCCAGGAGCCAGGAGCTCCATCGGGGCCCTAGCACTAGAGCCTTCTTAGCTGCTTTTCCTAGTTGCATCTAGCAGGAAGCTGGATCAGAAGCAGATGAGCCAGGACTCCACTGGCTCTCTGAGACGGGATGCTGGCTCTGCAGGCTGTGGCTGCCTTGCTGGCTTCGCACCAGCCCTGTCCCTGTGTGTGTTTCCAAGGCTTTACGGTGTTATGGTGTGAATCAGAGGGTCGTCCCTTTTTAATGGCAAAGACTACTCCCCTGCTTGAGTGTACCATATTCCAGTCCTCGGTCTGTTGACATACGTTTGGGTTGTTTCTACTTTCGGGGTGTCACGAGCAACGCTGCTATGAATGTTGGTACACGTAAGTCTGTGTGTGGATGTCTTATTCCTTTTCTCTTGGATAAATAGCAGAGTCTTCATCAGCCGTTAGTGCTGCTTTTACCTGTCTTCATGTTCCCATTTGTGTTTGTGAGGCGGCGTTGCCACGTGTAACCCAGCGATTTCCTGTTCGGGCTGGAAGTCTCTGGCCCCCTCTGTTGCCTGGAGAAGCAGCCAAGACCAGAACGCGTCTGATGGTCCTGAGATGGGCTTGTCAAATAAATGTCCTGTTATATTGTTGGCAAATAATTATGTATCCAAGCCAACTAAACCTTTTCTTCATGGTGTGTGTGTGTGTGTGTGTGTGTGTTCTTCACGCTTCCTCTTGGGGACCTTCATTGTTCTTAGGCTCAGCACCACAAGCAGCGGCTTCTGCCACTTGTCCGTGTGTGTTCCCCTCAGAAGTCATACCACTCGAGCCTTTGGCTTTGTTCATGTTAATTTTGGTTGCTGGATTGTCTGTTTTTGAAGTGATGTCAATAAGAGACTTGCTTTTAGCAGTTCAGTGTCTAGCTGAACCCGTTAGGGATGTTTTCATAATCTTCAAATTGGTGTACATGTGCATTAATGATATTAGCTGGTTTACCTGGGTTAGATTATTAATTTTATTACTGCTATTTAATAAAAGGACACATTTTTGCCATGGTCTTTAGGCCTCTCATGTATCTACATATAGATATATAGATTTAGTTTTATTTATTTCAAAGGCAGAGTTAGAGGGAGAGAGCGCTTCCATCTGTTTACAAATGGCTGCAACAGCCAAGGCTGGGCCAGGCTGAAGCCAGGAGCCTGGAGCTTCTTCCAGGTCTCCCATGTGGGTGACAGGGGCCCAAGCACTTGGGCCATCTTCTGCCTTCCCAGCCACAGCAGAGAGCTGGATTGGAAGTGAAACCAGCTGGGGTTTGGCCTGGCCCCCATGTGGGATGCTGGCGTCACTGGCAGTGGCCTAACCCTCTACTCCACAGTGGCGGCCTCCTCTCATCGTATGTTCAAGCTGAGTTAAGCTTGAAATAATTATTGAGTGGCTGTATATTGTAACAGTTGTGCTTTAAATTTTTTTTTTAGATTTTAATTAATTTATTTGAGAGGTAGAGTTACAGACAGTGAGAGGGAGAGACAGAGAGAAAGGACTTCCTTCCGTTGGTTCACTCCCCAGATGGCTGCAACAGCCAGATCTGAAGCCAGGAGCCAGGAGCTTCTTCCTGGTCTCCCACATGGGTGCAGGGGCCCAAGCACTTGGGCCATCTTCTGCTTTCCCAGGCCACAGCAGAGAGCTGGATTGGAAGAGGGGCAGCTGGGACTAGAACTGGCACCCATATGGGATGCCGGCGCTACAGGCAGAGGATTAACCTACTGCGCCATTGGGCTGGCCCTGTGTTTTAAATTTTGAGACAACTTGTACTTTGGGAGCCTTTCACGTGCATTCTGTCAGTTGAAAAATCAAATCAACTCCTTGGCCTGCGCCGTGGCTCACTATGCTAATCCTCTGCCTTGCTGCGCCGGCACACCGAGTTCTAGTCCCGGTCGGGGCACTGGATTCTGTCCCGGTTGCCCCTCTTCCAGGCCAGCTCTCTGCTGTGGCCCGGGAAGGCAGTGGAGGATGGCCCAAGTCCTTGGGCCCTGCACCCCATGGGAGACCAGGAGAAGCACCTGGCTCCTGCCATTGGATCAGCGTGGTGCGCTGACCGCAGAGCTCTGGCCGCGGCGGCCATTGGAGGGTGAACCAACGGCAAAGGAAGACCTTTCTCTCTGTCTCTCTCTCTCACTGTCCACTCTGCCTGTCCAAAAAAAAAAAAAAAATCAACTCCTTAAGGTTTGTAGGATAGGTCTTAACTCTTTTCCCAGTTTAGGAATCTGGTTAGGAAAAGTGAGCATCTTAAGGAGACCCAGTGTCTGGGAGGAAATACCAGGCCCTCCCCACCGTAGCCCCTAAGAGGGGTGCAGTATTGTTTGGGCTGGCACACTTGGAAAGTTGTTTTTTCTACTGGGGTCCCACCTCCACATGTCCGGGTGACTTGGCACCCACGAACTGAACTGTGCCACCTGGGGGTTCAGATGTTTGCATGGTCTTGAGGTTTGTGGTGTGCTTCTCTGCTCTCCAGAGGCCCCCTGCCTGCCTTTCTTTCTTTTTTTTTTTAAGATTTATTTATTTATTTGAGAGAAGTCTTCCATCTGCTGGTTCACTCCCCAGATGGCCGCAACGGCTAGAGCTGTACCAGTCTGAAGCCAGGAGCCAGGAGCTTCTTCCAGGTCTCCCACACAGGTGCAGGGGCCCAAGGACCTGGGCCATCTTTGCCTTCCCAGGCCATAGCAGAGAGCTGGATAGGAAATGGAGCAGCTGGGACTCAAACTGGTGCCCATATGGGATGCCAGCACTGCAGGTGGCTGCTTTACCCGCTACGCCACAGCGCCAGCCCCCCTGCCTACCTTTCTGTGCCAGGGTGCACTACCTCAAAATCTCAGCTTCAGACCGGCTCTCAGCCCCACCTCTCTAGGCATCACCTGTTCCATGGGGCACAAAAGTATGCATATAAGACCCCCTGCTCATTCCTCCAGACTTCTGGGAAAGCCCACTCAGGCCAGAGCGCAGCATTCTGCTGGCATCAGGCTTGGATCTCCACTGTCTGTGGGAAGAGTCATGTTGCTGCCTTCAGCTCTCAGGCTGGCGGGAGGGGAGACTGCCACAGAGGACAAGCCTTGATCCCTGATTTGAAAGGCAGAGCTCTGCTGGACTTCTGTGGGCAGTGCTGAGTAGTAGCTCCATGTGCCCAGCAACCTTTGATAAAAAGTTCCTTGGAGGTTTTAAAAATCGCTCTAGTCAGTCTCTGTAAAGCCCAGTGAGTGATGAGAAGAAGTTTCCTGCTGTCACTCTCTGTGCCTTCTCTGTGTGTCCACCACGTGCTGTGAGGTAGTCCTGGCCGGTCAGGAATTTATACGTAAGTACTTGTGATTTGATCTGGCGGATTCATTTATTCACATCTCGCCTTCAAGGGACGGATCGGCGAGGGAAGGCTATAGTAATTCCTGAAAGCTTTCTCAGTAATCTTATCCACCCTGCTCCCCGAGGTCAGCGTTGTTTTTCCCAGCTGGTGTTGTTGCGTCGTGGTGGGTGTGTAGGAAAGCAGGGGCCAGGGTTCAGGGTGCAGCTATGGAAGCCATGACCTGGCTTAGAGTCCTGGCTCTCCTCTTGGCTGTAACTTAGCTTCCCTGTGCCTTGATCTCTTGGTCTGTCTGGAGATCATGTGGGAGACCCCTCTCGGCAGCAGTGAGTGTGCACGTCCTCTGGGATGCTGGACACCTCTGTGCTTCTAGAAGGGAGGAGTAACCAATACTTTTTTGTTTTTTCAAGATTTGTGTGTGGTTTTTTTTTTTTTTTTTTTTGACAGGCAGAGTGGACAGTGAGAGAGAGAGACAGAGAGAAAGGTCTTCCTTTGCCGTTGGTTCACCCTCCAATGGCTGCCGCGGATGGCGCGCTGCGGCTGGCGCACCGCACTCATCCGATGGCAGGAGCCAGGTGCTAGGTGCTTATCCTGGTCTCCCATGGGGTGCAGGGCCCAAGCACTTGGGCCATCCTCCACTGCACTCCTGGGCCACAGCAGAGGGCTGGCCTGGAAGAGGGGCAACCGGGACAGAATCCGGCTCCCCGACCGGGACTAGAACCCGGTGTGCCGGCGCCGCAAGGCGGAGGATTAGCCTGTTGAGCCACGGCGCCGGCCGATTTGTGTTTTTTTGAAAGAGCTACAGAGTGGTGAGAGGGTGTGGCACAGTCTTCATCTGCTGGTTCGCTCTGGCCAGAGCTGGGCTAGGCCAAAGCCAGGAGCCAGGAGCTTCTTCCAGGTCTCCCACATTGGAGCACGGGCCCAAACACTTGGTCCATCTTCTCTTGCTTTTCCCAGCCCCTTACAGGAGCTGAGTCAGAAGTGGAGCAGGTGGGACATGGACCGCCGCCCGTATGCTCTGCTGGCAGTGCAGGTGGCTTGACCTGCTATGCCACGGCTCTGGGCCCAGTGCACTTTTGATGTATTTATTTCTTCCTGCAGTTTACCCAGCACTGTCCTCTTGTTAGGGCCCTGGATTTGGGGTAGAACAAGATGCGTCTGCACACTGCCTACGTATTAGGTAGTCATGTCTGTCGGAGGGGGTCGCCAGTATCACCAAAAGACAGCTGTTCCTTACTGAGTGGCAGTGCAGGGGAATAGCACAGTACAGAGCTGCCCCACTGGGTTCACATTCTGACACCTGTGTTTGGTTCCCGTGTGCCTGGGGCAAGTGTGTGCCTCAGGTGTCTGTCAGCTGTGTGGCTCAGGGACGGTGAGCCACACAGGTGCTGAGGACCTGTGAGTGTCTCCCTAGGAGTGTGACAGCCCTGTGAGGACATTCTTCCCTCGGGCCTCCTCTTTCCCAGCTGAGTCCAGACCTTTGCCTCCCAATAAATGCTGCTTGCTTCCAGAGCCTTGTCCAGGGAGCTCCGCACCAGCCAGGACTGTCCCTCCCTGAGTGTGCCAGCCTCTCTGTCACAGGTCCATCCCAGCTTGGAATGACTTGTGTACCGAGTGTCTTCTCATGACACAGTGCTGTAGCCACCTTGATGGTGAGCTGTTACTGTGTGTCCTTGTGCCTGTGGCATGCAGGTGACGCTCACTGAATGAATGAGGGGAATTAAAGGATATCTAGTATACATGCTGCTAGTGCAGAAATCTCTTGGTGTGACTTTGGTTGTAGAATCAGTGGTTTAGGGTTTTAAGTGCTCTTGACCACTGTGGTTTTTACTGGACTGTCTCTGTGCTGTTGAGGTGCTGAGGGTTCACGGTGATTGCTGCCGGTGGAGGGCTACAAGTGCTGGCTGCACTTGCGTGTTTGGGATGAAAGCCGTGTTCATTCCCAGCGAGTGTCTCCCCTCCACTCCCCACCCCGCCAGCTGCCCCCAGCCCTGACCCCAAGTAGGGCAGCAGACGTGCGGGGTCCTCACAGGAGCTCTGGGCGTTGTAGACGGGTCCTGCTCCCTTTCTTTGATTTCGGCCGTCTCTTGTACACTGGCACTCCCCGCCGCTGTCCTCCCAGCCAGCCTTCAGGAAGCAGGTTAGAAGCCCAGCAATGTCCCAGGTATGGGCAGCATTTTAAAGACCATTCTTAGGAAATCTTTGCGATTCCAAAGGCAGATTCCTGTGCCAGAGTGTCTCTAGCGCTTCTGCTTCTGAGATTGGTAGCTTTCAGAACGACTGCATTGCACCAGTCCCAGAGTTCCTGCTAGCGTGGACACAGCCATGGTGAAGTCTTCTCTCCTCACAGTTGCTGGCTCTTGCCTGCAGTCGGAGGAGGAGATAATGCCAGGGCTGTTCCCTGGCGCCGAGTGCTAGCGGGTTGTGAGCGTGGGGCGGCGCTGCGAGGCGTGGCTGCGTGGGCTTCCGTTGCGGTTTGTGCGTGGCGATTCTCTTTTCATCTCCATGTTCAGACTCTAAGGAGGTGAGGGGCTTTAAAGATTCTATTCCTAGTCCAGATGAAGAATTTGAATACATGTCTTCTGAGCCTGGGAGATAAAACTTTATTTCTTGTTAATGTCAGTTTTGATGTTTGAAGAATTAGTGTTGACAGGTGCCCTCTGAGTGCATTCTTCAAGCTGTCCTTTGACTACACAAGTCAGATTTGACAGGTGCAGGTAGGGAATAATGTGTGTGTGTGTTTGATTTACACAATGGCAGTTTCATTAACCCGGCAGGAAGGACTTCATTTTACCAAGTCTCAGCCCTGGGCAGGAGTTGATGAAGTCTGAATTTCTTAAATTCTTATTTTGCTCTCAGGGGAGCATTTTGGAAGTGTAGAGCTCTATGCCTATCTGTGGAGGAGCTAGGTACTGCCTCCCCTTCCGTGGGGGGATCTAGGTACTGCCTCCCCTTCCATGGGGGGATCTAGGTACTGCCTCCCCTTCCATGAGGGGATCTAGGTACTGCCTCCCCTTCCATGGGGGGGGATCTAGGTACTGCCTCCTCTTCCATGGGGGGAGCTAGGTACTGCCTCCCCTTCCATGGGGGGGATCTAGGTACTGCCTCCCCTTCCATGGGGGGATCTAGGTACTGCCTCCCCTTCCATGGGGGGATCTAGGTACTGCCTCCCCTTCCATGGGGGGATCTAGGTACTGCCTCCCCTTCCATGGAGAGCTAGGAACTGCCTTCCCTGGTTGTTTATCTAAGCATCAGAACTCAGTTTTATTTTGCTATGAATTGGTGTCCCCAAACTGTTTTGAATACATTATGAGTGTTAATTTATATGTCCATTGCCACGGAATAGAATGTCTCAGTTACCATGGTAACTGCATGCATTTAGAAAAGCCTGTGAATGACTTCTGAACCTTGTGCCGTTTGAAGTGAGGTTTTCCAGCTGAGCGCCTGCGCTTGTGGTCGCTGCAGACACAGTCGGCTCTCCATGGGGAAGTGCATCCTTTCTCCACGGTGTTCCTCAGGGCTGGTCATTCAGCGCAGTCCTTGCACTGCTGATGTCTGCCTTGGCCTCTCGGTTCCTGGCCACAGACCGTTAGCGAGAGGTTTTCAGTGTTAGATTGGGGCGCTGGCCTGTAGCAGTGCAGAGTCCTGCCAGCTCCTGTGGGCCCTGTGCGGTGGGGCGGGTGACACGAGATGCCCAGAAGCGTGGCTGCAGCCCCGTTTGCCAGTGTAGCCTCGCAGAGCTTTCTGGCCGTCTGAGGATCTCTCCAGTAGCACGCCGAGGGCCCCAGAGAGCCCGGCTTCCTCGCAGGCGAGCGTGCCTCGGTGTTGGCTTTGGGGAGGGAGGTCCACGTTAGAAAGACCCATGCTCAAAATGTCAGACTTGTGAAAATACTGAGGGCCTGTGGTCTTCATTATGCAAGAATTTTGCTTGTTGTTCTTTGGAAATGTGTGTGACTTAGTGTCTGAAAACCAGTGCCCTTTGTGCATTTAAATCATATTGATATTTTGATCGAAAAGGACTGAAATGTTTGTAATCTTACATGGCCTGAGATATCCGAGGTTTGGAGCTGGGTAGAGGCAGTGAAAGTCCCAGGGCTGACGATGGCTTCTGACATAGCAGCTCGTGACGGAGGACCCGCCAGGATTCCAGGGAGCGTTTTTATGTTTGTATAGAATTCATGCTCTTTTTAAATGAAATTTCAGGTCTGAGTTTAAACTATAATTTGAAGCCAGACCAACCTTTTAGTATGTGTCCATGGGCACTTGACGATGGCTCATCTGTAGGCTTCCGTAAAGAACCCTCAGGTAGGGGGTCGTTGGGATGTAGTGGGTAAGCTGCCATCTGCGGTCCCGCTCGGGAATCCCTTCTGAGTGCCGTGTTGTGTCCTGGCCACCCCACTTCCAATCCAGCTCCCTGCCAATGGACTGGGAAAAGCAGCGAAAGACGGCCCAAGTGCCGCGTTGTGTCCTGGCCACCCCACTTCCAATCCAGCTCCCTGCCAATGGACTGGGAAAAGCAGCGAAAGACGGCCCAAGTCCTTGGGCCCCTGCCAGCCACGTGGGAGACCTGGACGATGTTCCTGGCTCCCGGCTGCGGCCTGGCTCAGCCCTGGTCGTTGCAGTCACGTGGGAATGAGGCAGGGCATGGAAGATTTTTCTCTCCTCCCATGTCTTCCTCTCTCTCTGCAAATGTCTCAAATAGATAAATGAATCTGTTTTTAAAAAGAATTCTGTGTAATTCAGGCCTTTTACTTTACAGATGAGGAAACTGAGGCCCAAAGAAGTTTCGCCACTTGGTTAAGGTCCCAGAGCAGGTCAGAACCAGATTTGGATCGGAATCCGGGCTCCTGGCGCTCTGTCCTGACGGAAGAGGTTTGCTCTCAGTGTTTTGTCTCCTTTTATCAGAAAGACGCTTTTTGTAAAAGGCCCCTAATTTAGAGTTTTACAGACTCCTTTCTTCCCTCTGTCATTTATTGAACTTGTCAATGTGCTGGATATAAGATAAAAGAGAGGAGACAGAATATGAACTCGCAGCCAGACCGAATTTATGCAAAGAAAATAAACTCGCAGAGGTCGACCAACTGCCACTGTGCACACAGACCCCAGGGGCTGGGCTTTTTTATATCTTGGGTGGGCTAGGGGTGGGGTTAGGGGCTGTAGGCAGAGGGGAGCTTCTCCACACGGGTTTTTCAGGTCTGGCCTGTTGGCTTCCAAACCTGGGGGCGATTGCAGGGCGTGGGGTGGGGACAGTAGAGTGTGAGACTGACTTCGGGTTCAGGGACAAGGGATAAATTCCGATTTTATCTTTTGGGCAATGAGCTAGAATGGCTGCGGCTTATGTCCTTGCCCATCACTAGAGGCATCCCTGTGAGAGCAAAGGCTCTGATGTCTGCCCCCAGACTGAGGGCGTCAGCACAGCCTGCAGTGTTGGAGCAAACTCTGGTCGACACTGCACTTCTGTGTTCTGCCGAGCAGCTGCAGAGCCCAGCAGTCACCCAGAGGTGAACGTGAGTCACGACCTGGCAAAGCAGGGTCATGGCGCTGCGTTTCTAAGGCAGGGCAGCCTCACAGCTTGCTGATCGCGAGTGATGAGTGTCAGCTTGCCAAGGTTGAAGTGCAGGTGTTCCTTGTAGCCGATTCTGCTTTTTAGTTTTCCAGTCATCAAGGAGATTGAGATTATATTGTAGAACTCACTCAGGGTGACGGACTGCATTTTCCTGATGGGTCTCAGAGGTATGTCCCGTCCTCCTCACGTGGGACTTTGATGAACGTGTGGGTCTCCGTTCCTTTCCTGAGAGCCTGTGCTGTGTTTGTGCCCTGCCTTACCCAGTTGCCTGGCAGAGTGATGCTCTGACGTTTCTGAGTTCAATGCTGAGAAAGCTGTAGTGTCCTTGGCTGCTGTTTTGGGATATTTGCTGTGGGGAAGGCCAGCTCCCTTGGAGAAGGCCCTGTGTCCAGCATGCCGCTGAGGAGCTGTGCATGGGACCAGAGCAGCCGCCTGGCTTGTGAGGGAGTGACCCTTGCGGATTCCAGCTTTGCTGCCTTCCAGCTGAGGCCTCAGACACGGGAGCAGAGATTGGCCACCCCCCCCCCCATACCTGTTCGGGTCCCCACCGCCTTTGGGATGATGTCTTGTCTAGCTGCGTTATTTGATTCCTTAATGTTTTCATTCAGCAGTAGTCGATCCCGTACTTTGTTAACAGGCTAGAGATAGAAAACATAAGCGATTGGGACTTTTTGGTAATCATGTAACATTTTAACATTTTTATTATTTATAACTTTGGCATAATGTGCTTGCCGTAAACCCTACCGTGTGACAGTGCCCTGTTCAGTGGTTGTCATCATCACCGCTGCTCAGTCCAGCGCGTTTTCCCCATGTGAGGTAAAAGGTGAAAGGTTAGGTCATCGTGCCTCATGTGGAGCTGTGGTCCTGTGTCTGGGGACGGGCACTCAGTGCGTATCTGGAGTGCGCGGAAGAGCCAGGTTGGTGCCCGACGTTGGAGTTTGGCTGCAGGTCTGCTGCAGCTCGGATGGGTGAGTAGGAGTTAATGCTGAGACTTTGGGAAGAGTGAGCTTTAAGCTGGGTCTTCATGGAGTGGGAAGTAGGGAGGAGTCAGCACAGCCCACCGGCAAGCAGTGAGGTGGCTGCACGTGCTTCCCTGCCTGTGCGCGGATGCGCGGATGCGTCTGCTGCCCTACCACGATTGCAGCTGCTCATGCCCACGATGCACATGCTGACGTACGTGGGGGAAGCGGAAGCATGGCCTTGGAGGAGGGGGCTGCCACCAGCCTGGCCTGGGGGTCCCCACACTTTTGTGAAGTTGTGGACAGTTCTGTCTGTCTGTTGTGCAGAGACTGTGCGAGCTGTGTTCTAGTGGGACTTTAATTAGAAAATGGTGGGCTGCAGTTTGCCAGCCCTGGCTGTGCCCCTTGCACCGTGTGTGTGTGCTGACACATGAGCTGCTGCTCTCGTCGCCTGTCTTCTGCTTAGCTGTCACACCAGTCGACAGGAATGCAGGCCGGTGGTCCCGCGCTGACTCCCGGAGTGGCCGGAGCATTCTTACAGCCCTGCGCCCTGTTTCTCCTGAACTGAAAGGCCTGTGGGGCAGGCTGCACACTGCGTGTTGCCTTTTCTTCGGCTTAGCCTGTAGCAGGAACCTAGTGAATGTCTGAGTAACTTCGGACTTCCGGAAAGTGCTAGATTTGGGGGTGGTGGCAAAGATGACAGAGAAGGAGTGAGGCCAGCGCCCGGGCCCGGAAGTGCGTGCGCCTGTCACTCGTGGGCATGTGGTGAAATACATGATAATCTGAAACTCCAAGAGGGACATCAAGAATTTGGTCTTCCCTTTAGCCTGTGCAGACAGCCCAGGACAAAAGCGTTGTTACACTTGAGTGAGAGAATTACATCACCTCTTAGGAGAGAACACTATCAAAAGAGTCTTAGAAATACGTTTTCAGGTGAAGAAAAGTGTTTTTCCCCCTTTTTTCTTCTTTTTATCAGATTTATTTATTTGAAAAGCAAGGAGAGAGAGCGTGCAAGAGCGTGCGAGAGAGCTCTACCATCTTTTAATTCCCTTCCCAAATGCCCACAACACCTGGGGCTGATCCAGGCAGAAGCCAGGGACCCAGAACTCAGTCTGGGTCTCTCGTACTTGAGCCATCTGCCCCCCACGTGCGTTTGCAGGAAGCTGCATTTGAACCAGGAGTCCCAAGTAGCGGCTTAACTCACTGCACCGCATCAGCCACACTTTCTGCTTTTAAATCTTTTATTTATTTATTTATTTTTTGACAGGCAGAGTGGACAGTGAGAGAGAGAGACAGAGAGAAAGGTCTTCCTTTTGCTGTTGGTTCACCTTCCAATGGCCGCCGCGGCCGGCGCGCCGCGCTGATCCGATGGCAGGAGCCAGGTGCTTCTCCTGGTCTCCCATGGGGTGCAGGGCCCAAGCACTTGGGCCATCCTCCACTGCACTCCCTGGCCACAGCAGAGAGCTGGCCTGGAAGAGGGGCAACCGGGACAGAATCCGGTGCCCTGACCAGGAATAGAACCCGGTGTGCTGGCGCTGCAAGGCGGAGGATTAGCCTATTGAGCCGCGGTACCGGCTTGCTTTTAAATCTAAAAAAATGCTGAATTTTCTTGATAAATGAAGGATTCCATGATCTTGATCCCCTACCTAATGGGCTGACTTACCCAGACCTACAAAGCCTAGCACCTTAACAAACAGCTTAACTTTAGAGTTCCCTAGGGTGATTTGTTTTTTATTTATTTATTTATTTATTTTTGGTGGTGGGCAGGACTGGCGCTGTGGCTTAGTCCCATATGGGCACTGGTTTGAGTCCCAGCTGCTCCACTTCTCATCCAACTTCCTGCTAATGTGCCTGGGATAGCAGTGGAAGATGGCTCAAGTGCTTGGGCCCCTGCATCCACGTGGTAGATCCAGAGGAAGCTCTTGGCTCCTTGCCTTTGCCTGGCCGAGACCCAGCCATTGTGGCCTTTTGGGGAGTGAACCAGTGGATGGAAGACATCTCTTTCTGTCTCTCCCTTTCTCTCTAACACTGCCTTTCAAATAAAAATAAAATTAAAAAAATGAAATTAAAAACCTTGTTTTTCATCTTTGAAAGGCAGAGCAACAAAGAAAGAGAGAGGGACTGCAGACAGACACCTTACCATCCACTGATTGACTCCCCAAAATGCCTGCAATGGTTGGTGCTGGGACAAGCTGAAGCCGGGAGCCTGGAACTCCATCAGCGTGTCCCATGTGGGTGGCAGGGCCCAAACGCTTGAGGCATCATCTGCCTCCCAAGGTGTGCCTTGGCAGAAAGCTGAATCAGAAGGAAAGTGGCCGGGACTTGCAGTGGATATAGACGTCTCCACGTGGTGGTTTCAGCTGCTGCACCACGCTGGGACCCAGCATGGTGCAGAGTAGGTAAAACCCAGAGGGAAAATGAGCACATTCTGACTGACTGGCTTCCACGTCCAGACGAGAGGCACTCATTAACATGTGGTGAGTGAAACAGGTCCTGGCGTTAGAAGCGGGTGATATACTAAAACTGAATTCAGTGGCAAAATCTCATTAAATTAGAAGAACAAAATTAATTGAAGGAGGATAGTAGTATCTTGTTCAAAAAAGAGGTGATATTCAATTAAAAGTGACATTTTCACACTTAGATAATCCCTGCAGATGTTACACAGTGGCATTTTACAGGCAAATTCATTAACGAGGAGTCTTTGCAAGGGTCGTCACCCTCAGGTTAGAGTTAGCCTCCTTTCCATAGACTCCTGGCAGCCTGTGTTCAGCGATAGGAAATCTGTGTAACAAGGTGACTTCTGTTTTCCATGGGGGCAGAAAGGCATGATAATTGTCTGTACCTGTGGGAAGGGTCATGGCTGGCAACCCTGTAACCACAGATAGGTTAAGAGCATGGTGGCCCAGCCAGTTTGTATCCTGGCTGTTCATTTTTGATCCAGCTCACTGCTAACAGCCTGGGGAAAGCAGAGGAAGATGGCCGAAGTGCTTGGGCCCCTGCCACCCATGTGGGAAACCTGGATGAAGCTCCTGGCTTTGGATTGGCCCAGCTCCTGCTGTTGAAGCCATTTGGGGAGTGAACCAGCAAGTGGAGGACCCTTCTCTTTGTCTTTCCCTTTCTCTGTAACTCTGCCTCTCAAATAAAATTAAATAAACAAAGAGTGACAAATGTATTTGAAGTTTCATGTGACAAGAAGCCTTCAGAAATGACCACCCAAAAACCTAGAAAATACTTTTTTTTTGCTTGTTTTCGTTTGTTTAATTTGAGATGGGGAGAGAGAGAGATCCATCTTTATCCACTGTTTCATTCCAGCAGTTGAGATTGGGCCAGGCTGAAGCCAGGAGTCTCAGTCCATCTGGATCTCCCATTGAGTGGCAAAGAGCTAAGCACTTGAGCCAGCATCTGCCTTCCCAGGCATGTTATCACGGAGCCAGATCCTAAGTGGAGCAGCCGGGCCTTGAACCCATGCTCTCATGTGGGGTGTGTGTGTTCCAAGCAGTGGTTTACCGTGCTGTGCCACAGTGACCACCGCTGTCTTATTTTTATGCTTAGGTTTAAAAAGAAGAAGAAGAATCTGAACAGGCAGGCAGTGCTGGATTTCCCACTTCAGTCTGTCATCGTGAGATCAGGCTCTTTTGTCCAATCATGTCTCTACATAGCTGTCTATTTTTTAAAGTTTTTTTTTTTTTAATTCATTTGAAAGGTACAATTAGAGAGAGGGAGAGACAGAGACAGAGAGATCTTCCATCTGATGGTTCACTCCCCAAATGGCTGCAACGGCTGGGGCTAGGCCAGGCTGGAGCCAGGAACCTCTTCCACATCTCCCACGTGAGTACAGGGGCCCAAGCAATTGGGCATCTCTGCATTCCCAGGCACATTAGCAGGGAGCTGGATTGGAAGTGGAGCAGGCGAGAGCTGAGCCAGTGCCCATTCAAGGTGCCAGCGTTCAAGCAGCAGCTTTATGTGCCGTGCTGCGACACCGGCCGCTAGATTCTTCTTGACCTTCTTTGCGGCAGTCCTCCCTCCGGAGTGTAGAGCAGCACCCTCCTGGAGTCAGGGCCTCGTGCCTGTCAGACAAGGCAGGGCCGAGAGCCTCGCTGTGGCCAGGTGTCACACAGGGGAAGAAGGAGAAATGGCGGCATAGCTCAGAGGGGAAGGGGCTGCCACCCAGGGAGAGGAAGCTGGGAAGGAGACAGGAGAGGAGGTGGTCAGAGGGCTGTGCTTCCCGCCTGGTCTGCAGTCCTTTGGTTCCAAGTGCTCATTTTCTGAGTCACTTCCGCCTTAGGTGGAGACTGTGCCCTAGCTCGGCAGGCTGGATTGAGCTTTTTTCGGAGAGAGTTCAGATGGGACTCAGTTTTGCCATCCCACAAGGAGGCGCTGGTTTGGTATTCCAGGCTGCTGGAGACATGGACTGCGAAATGTTAGCTCCACCTTGCAGCCTGTGTGTGCCTGGCCAGCCCTGCCTCACTGACCTGGGGAAAGCGGAGCGGTTTAGAGTAAGAGTGCGAGTGCTGTGACAGCCTGCGTCCTTCAGCTCCTACAGCGCTGTTTTCCCGCTCCTGCCCGTGATTTGGAACGTCTGATAGTGCTGGTTGATTTGTTCATTCTTCTTCATGGGTGGTGTGGTTTATTACAACTTGCGATTTCAAATCTTGTGAAATAAAATCATTTCCCCCTTTCAGAACTGCTCATCCTGAAGATTTAAAATATTAACTTAGAACAAGCTTCTAGCATATCACTTACTAATAACAACTAAAATACATTTTTTTTTTTTTTGACAGGCAGAGTGGACAGTGAGAGAGAGAGAGACAGAGAGAAAGGTCTTCCTTTTACCGTTGGTTCACCCTCCAATGGCTGCCACGGTCGGTGCGCTGCGGCCGGCGCACCGCGCTCATCCGATGGCAGGAGCCAGGTGCCAGGTGCTTCTCCTGGTCTCCCATGGGGTGCAGGGCCCAAGCACCTGGGCCATCCTCCACTGCACTCCCGGGCCACAGCAGAGAGCTGGCCTGGAAGAGGGGCAACCGGGACAGAATCTGGCTCCCCGACCGGGACTAGAACCCAGTGTGCCGGCGCCGCAAGGCGGAGGATTAGCCTGTTGAGCCATGGCGCCGGCCCTAAAATACATTTTGAAAACAGTTTTCATACATGGAAGTCAGTTGGAGTGGAGGTTTAATTTTTTAAGGTTTATTATTTTTTTTTGAAAGGCAGAGTTACAGAGAGAGAGAGAGACAAAGAGGTCTTTCATCCACTGGTTCACTACCCAAATGGCCACAGTGGCTGGAGCTGGGCTGATCCTAAGTCAAGAGCCAGGAACAATTTCCTAGATCTTCCACATGGGTGGCAGGGGTCCAAGCACTTGGACCATCTCCCACTGCTTTTTCTAGGCCATTAGCACAGAGCTGGATTGGAAGTGGAGCACACAGGACTCAAACTGGCACCCAAATGGGATGCTAGCCCCATAGGCCGTAGCTTTACCCACTATGCCATACACTGGCCCTGAGGTTTAATTTTTAAAAATTAATCTAGGGCCAGCACTGTGGTATAATAGGTAAAGCCGCCGCCTGCAGTGCTGGCATCTCATACGGGTAGCAGTTTGAGTCCCGGCTGTTCCACTTTTGACCCAGCTCTCTGCTATGTCCTGGGAAAGCAGTGGAAGATGGCGCAAGTCCTTGAGCCCCTGCACCTGCATGGGAGAGCTGGAAGAAGCTCCTGGCTCCTGGCTTTGGATTGGATCCTCGTGGCTCTAGCCGTTGTGGCCATCTGGGGAGAGTGAACCAGTGGATGGAAGACCTCTCTCTTTCTGCCACTGTCTCTCTGTAACTCTGCCTTTCAAATAGAAAAATAAATCTTTTTAAAAATAGTTAGTTAATCTTATTTGGTAGGCAGAGAGACGCACACACACAAGTAAAGAGCTCCCACCCGCGGGTTTGCTCCCCAGATGCCCACAGCACGAGCAGGAAGTGGGATTGGGAGCTGGTGCTGGATGTTGAATTCAGACACGCTGTTCTGAGTCCTGAGCCTCATCCTGCTTACTGCAGGCATTCACGTCCACAGTGAATGAGCAGAGAGGAGAGCCTCCCTCCAAAGCCACTGGGCGATCTGGTCGACCGGCCTGGTTTCTGTGAATCCCTGCATGTGGGGAGCAGGCAGGCAGGACGGGGGTCCCAGGGGTCCCAGAGACTGCTCTGACCCCGTGCCGCCCACTTGCATGGCTTCCTCAGACGTCCTCGGGTGTTTTCCCCTTCGGCCAAGAAGTCTCTTGCACTACTTACTCCTTCTTCAGGCAGTTGAATGTTTCCATTTTCTCTCTTCTCTAAGGAGTTGGAAACTAGAGATGGAAGCCTTCTCACGCTGTAGGTGGGCCCTTCCTTCTTTGCTGTCCCCTATGGAGTGAACAGAAGCCCTGGGAGGGCGTTGAGTCGAAGTGAGTCCCTAGCATTCAAGGATGGAGATTATCGAGAATATGCACACTGGTCAGACTCGCCCCACAGATGTTGACAATTTATGGGCAGAGCTCAGCTAGGGGAAGGATACCACATCCCAAAGGATTCAGCGGATGCTGTGAACCTGGCAGCCGAGTGCTGTGAGCGGTTGAGCGCTGGGCCTCAGGCAGGAGGCGGCTAGGAGCCGGCTCACTCCGCCTGTCATCCAGGCCTGGCCCGCCGAATCTCTCCTGGAGTGGGTCAGCAGCACTGTCCAACCTGCATTCAAAGGTTTATTTTCATATTTTTCTGGCAGGAAATTTTATTAATGTATAAATTTTATTTGCATAAAGGGTGTTGACAGTGGAATATTTTATTTTCAAAATATTGATTAATTTTGAGGAAACTGAAGAAATTTGATATTGCATAATCTGTTTAAATTCACTGAATAAATTTCAGTGAATCATAACTATATTAAGAAAAGCTAACATTTCAGAAGAAAAATGACCTGAAAGACCAGTTAGGTGAAGATTTCAGAGCGACCTGGGAGGATTCCACACGTTGTTGGATCCACAGAGGGAAGTCTGTACAGGGCGTCCAGAGTTCTAGGAGTGGGAGTGGATCGCATTTATATGGCATGGAGGAGTATTAGTTCAAAGGCGTGTTATACCAGGTAACTTAGATTTTCAGCATGACCCTTGGCCAGCTGTCAGACATGCCTGACTCTTGACGTTTCAGGAATGGAGTAAATCCGCAGTGGTGACGGATGCTGGATCGTGATTTCAGCTGGGCAAGACGTCGGGCAAAATCAAACCTCACAGCCACGTTATAGCTGCAAAACCAGCTTCTCCTTCCAAGAGGGGTTTCCCGTCTCACTGAGCAGTGCAGGGCGCCGTTCCACTCGCATCTTACCTCTGCCTCCTCCCTGTTCAAGTCCATTGGAACAGTGCTTTTGAAGAATGAGCTAAGAGTGGGCATCCTGGCACGGCAGATTAAACTGTGACCTGCAGCAGCAGCATCCTGGAAATCCGCTGGTTCAAGTCCCCGCTGCTCCACTTGGGAGCCAGCTGCCTGCTAGTACACCTGGGAAGGCAGCAGGTGAGGGCCAAGTGCGTGGGCCCTCGCCACCCACTCGAGAGTCCTGGATGGAGCTCCGGGCTCCTGACTTCAACTTGGCCCAGCCCCAGCTGTTGAGGCCATTTGGGGAGTCAACCAGAGAATTGGAGATCTCTCTTTGTCTCTCCCTCTCTCTTTGAGATAGATAGAACCAGCCCGCATTGTGCCTTTCAAAGAATGATTCTGCAGTTGTGAGTGTCCTGTGTTGGTCCTAAGGAAATAAATACTTGGGGTATATCAGTGCTGACATTTGAAACAATGAAAAAGGTACTTGGTTTAGGCTGGCATTGTGGTGTAGCGGGTGAAGCCCAGCCTGTGACCCTGGCATCCCATTTGGGTCCTGGTTTGAGACCCGGCTGCTCCACTTCTGATCCAGCTCCCTGCTAATGTGCCTGGGAAGGCAGCAGAAGATGGCCCAAATGCTTGGGCCCCTGCACCCACGTGGGAAAGAAGCAGCTCATGACTCCTGACTTCAGTCTGGCCTAGCTCTGGTCATTGCTACCATCTGGGGAGTGAACTGGCAGATGGAAGATATCTCTCTCTGTCTAACTCTGACATTCAAATAAATAAATTTTTAAGTACTTTTTTTTATATTTATTTGACAGGTAGAGTTATAGACAGAGACAAAGGTCTTCCTTCTGTTGGTTCATCCCCCAAATGGCCATCACAGCCAGTGCTGCACCAATCCGAAGCCAGGAGCCAGGTGCTTCTTCCTGGTCTCCCATGGGGTGCAGGGCCCAAGCACTTGGGCCATCCTCCACTGCCCTCCCGGGCCACAGCAGAGCTGGACTAGAAGAGGGGCAACTGGAACAGAACCCGGTGCCCCCCCCCCCTTTCTTAAAATTGATTGATTTATTTGAAAGTTGGTGTCACACAGAGAAGGAGAGGCAGAGAGAGAGAGAGAGGTCTTCCATCCGCTGGTTCACTCCCTAATTGGTCTTAACAGCCAGAGCTGCACCAATCTGAAGCCAGGAGCCAGGAGCTTCTTCCAGGTCTCCCATGCAGGTGCAGGGGCCCAAGGACTTGGGCCACCTTCTACTGCTTTCCCAGGCCATAGCAGAGAGCTGGATTGAAAGTGGAGCAGCTGGGACTAGAACCAGTGCCCATATGGGATGCCGGCACTGCAGGTAGTGGCTTTACCCACTAAGCCATAGTGCCGGCCCCTGTATTTGGTTTTAAAATGGAGCAAATGTATATTAGGCATTATTTTTATTTTGAATGTTTTGAGTTACTTCTTGCTGAGGAATTACATAATCGCTCAGGGTTTGAATTTACAAGCGACAGTCCTTCAGAGCACTGTGGTCAAGTTGTCAAGGAGGGAACGCTGGTTCTGGTGGTTCTGGTTTGGATCAAGTTGTTAGGTGTTGTTATCTTAGTTACTCTGCAGTCCGAGGAGAGAATTGGACCATTGGATAATCTTAGATAATTTGAGAGTGCAAATGGAAAATCTGATTTGCTGCCATACGTCTTGAAATGCCATTGAGCCAGCTGTGGGTGACACAGTCAGTGTGTGGTAGCAGATGTGGGTTGTGCACATGGACTCTGGCACCTGGTGGCTCTGCTACTTGGGAATGCACCGTGTGGGGACATTGCTGAACCTCGTGTTTCAGTTTCCTCTCGAGTAGGCAGAGAAGGGAGAGCCACGTTTACAGCTGTGTGGAACGAACTCATTTACTACCAGGAGTAAATCAGTCGCTGCAACTAACGTGTGTCAGGCACCATTCGTGGTGCTGAGGGTGCAGACCTGAGTAAGATGCATTCTGATGTCGTCGGAAGGCTCACAGGCGGGGGAGAGGGAAGGTGCCAGGCAGGCACGGCCTGCACGTGTCGTGCTGGGTGTGCTCATGGCACCAGGGTAGAGGAGCAGGGTCACTTTTCACTGGGAAAGCACAGTGGGCGAAGGGATTCTTAAAGGAGTTTTACTCCACACTGGGGAGCGTGTGCTGCATGCGCTGGTGCCTTACACTCGGGGAGCGTGTGCTGCGTGCGCTGGTGCCTTACACTCGGGGAGCGTGTGCTGCGTGCGCTGGTGCCTTACACTCGGGGAGCGTGTGCTGCGTGCGCTGGTGCCTTACACTTGGGGAGCGTGTGCTGCGTGCGCTGGTGCCTCTCGAGGTTGGGACTGAAGGGTGGATTCAGTGTCTCTCGCTGTAGGAGTGTCAGGGTGCGTGGAACCAGAGTGTGGCGGTGACCAGTAGGTGCTGAGATGCTGGTCAGGCATCCTGAGGATGAAGTGTTTGGCCCAGACAGAGGAGCTGAAGCAGACGGAGCAAGTTAGGAGCGTAGTGTTTGAGGCCAGCCTGGTGAAGGCTCAAGCTAGGTGGGCTCGACTCAATCCGAGGGCCAGGTCGGAGGAGCAGACGGGGGAGGCAGTGTGCGTGGGGGTGTACTTTATGAATTTGAATGACAGCTAATGGTTAAATTGAGGCCCATGAATACTAGACAGTATCTTCATGAACATTATAACTGTAAACTTCATGGTCTTTGTTTCCCCAATTTACGATGAGAAAGCTGTCTGTCAGTACACTTGGAAACATTTTTCTGCACCTGGGCCCTAGACAGTGCACAGTGCAGAGGAAGCACGGAGGCCAGCTGACCTGCTGTGGGTTCGGTGGTTCTTGTCTCTTGAGTGCTTTTCTCCCGTGTTTATTCGATGGGATTGGGAGTGAGGTGTGCTGAAGAAACAAGACCGCTGACTCCACAAGGTTAGTGACCCTCTCCAAGTTTCCGGGGCCCTGCACCCACGTGGGATTCTTGCGTGGAGTTCCAGGCTCCTGACGTTAGCCTGGCCCAGTCCAGTGAGCGAGAAGATGGAAGATATTCTCTCTCTCTCTCTTTCTGTGTGTGTGTCTTCCTCCCTGTAACTCTGCCTTTCAAATAAATGAATAAATTTTTTTTAAAAAAGAAAGAAGTTTGTTGGTTGACTTGCTTTCTTTTTTTTTGACAGGTAGAGTTACAGACAGTGAGAGAGAGAGGTCTTCCTTCCGGTGGTTCACTCCCCCAAATGCTGCCACGGCCGGCCCTGCGCCGATCCGAAGCCAGGAGCCAAGTGCTTCCTCCAGGTCTCCCATGCGGGTGCAGGGCCCAAGCACCTGGGCCATCCTCCACTGCCCTCCCGGGCCACAGCAGAGAGCTGGACTGGAAGAGGAGCAGCCAGGACTAGAACTCGGCGCCCATATGGGCACCGGCGCCACTGGCGGAGGATTAGCCAAGTGAGCCACAGCACCGGCCCCCGTTGACTAGCTTTTAATTAAGCTGATGGTTTTGGAGACTGGGAACCTGTTTTCAGTCAGTAACTGGTCTTGGGAGCAGTTGCTTGTCACTGGATACTGTGTGATTACACATCTGTTTTGTAGTCACAAGTATCTGTGTACATGTTTATTTAGCAATTACAAGAAAGTTTTTATGTTCACATAGTACTTTCCTGTCTGCAGAGTGCTTTTGTTTACCAGTTCGTTTCCATTGGACACTCATTTAATGGTTGCCCTGATGGAATGCATGGGAGGTCATATAAGGCCTAGCTGCAGATGGAAGCCATGAGAACAAACCATTTCACACGGAAGCAGTCTCTGCTTCTGAGACCTCCCTGAGTAAGAAAGCAGAGTTTGCCAGTGCTGACAGACGTCTGCAGTGCCAGTGTGTGTGTCTGGCTCTGCTCAGTAACAAACCACGAGGGAGGAGCGGGTGCAGGTTGATGCCCCACTGGGTCAGGGGAGGCGCCAGCAGCCCCCGCAGGTGCGGTTCCTGGTGTGTTAGTGCAGTGCTGTAAAGAAATCCCACTGCCAGAACAGACGCAGGAGCCGCAGTTTGAACGAGACAGAGTCCGTGTCAATGATCTCTGCTTTTCCTCAGGCTCCAGCATGGTTTGGCAGGCAGTGTTCCTGAGACCATCTTTATTTAAAATGTTGATGTTTTGTTCCTCATGGATTTTTTCATTAATTTTTATTTTATCTCTTTTACTGAATTTTTTGCCACTCAAACTTTGTTCCTGAGGCAACTATCACCTTTCTACCATCTTAAGAAAACCAGACAGAATGAAAAAAACAATTTTTAGACATTGGACAGCAGGCAGGTTTGAACTGTCTTGTCTATCTTTATGCTGTTCTTTGAAGCCCCGCTCATGTTTAAGAGGATACACTAAAATCCAGCATGTAACAATGTAAAAAAAAAATTGAATGTCCAGCAATTACCAGGAACACAAAGAAGCAAGAAAATGAAGGCCGGCGCCGTGGCTCAACAGGCTAATCCTCCGCCTGTGGCGCCGGCACACCGGGTTCTAGTCCCGATCGGGGTGCTGGATTCTGTCCCGGTTGCCCCTCTTCCAGGCCAGCTCTCTGCTGTGGCCCGGGAGTGCAGTGGAGGATGGCCCAAGTGCTTGGGCCCTGCACCCCATGGGAGACCAGGAGAAGCACCTGGCTCCTGCCTTTGGATCAGCGCGGTGCGCCGGCCGCAGAGCACCGGCCGCGGCAGCCATTGGAGGGTGAACCAACGGCAAAGGAAGACCTTTCTCTCTGTCTCTCTCTCTCACTGTCCACTCTGCCTGTCAAAAAAAAAAAAAGAAAAGAAAAGAAAAAGAAAAAAGAATCAAAGAAGCAAGAAAATGTGATACTAACTAGGATGGAGGTCAGTTAATAAAGACAGGTGCAGTGGTGCTGGTGAGCCTCTGCACATGATGCCAGCATCCCATGTGGGCACCGGCTTATGTCCCAGCCGCTCCACTTCCAGTCCAGCTCTCTGCTGTGGCCTGGGAACGCAGCAGAAGATGGCCCAAGTGTTTGGGTCCCTGCCACCCACGTGGGAGACCTGGATGAAGCTCCTGGCTCCTGGCTTCAGCCATTGCTGCCATCTGGGGAGTGAACCAGCAGATGGAAGATATCTCTTCTCTTTTCCTCTTTCTCTCCTCGCTCTCTCTCTCCCTCCCTCTCTCTCTCCCTCCCCCCCTCCCTCTCTTCCCTCTTTCTCTGTAACTGTTATTTTCAAAATAAATAAGTAAATCTTAAAAGAAACAGATCCAAAATAACAAATGAAATTAATAGACAAGAACATCAATATATCACACATATTCAACCATGAGGAGGAGGGGCAGGTGTCTAGGCTAGCAGATAAGACCTATGTCAGACATCAGAAGACCTGTGTTCAGTTCCTGGCTCTGGCTCCTGGCTTCAGCTTCCTGCCAGTATGGAGTCTTAGAGGTGGCGGTAGTGGCTTGAGGAATTGGGTTTCTACTACCAATATGAGAGATTGAGTTCTCATCCTGGCTTCTGCCCTGGCCCGGCCCCAGACTCTTTGGGCATTTGGGGAGTAAACCAGTGAATGGGAATTCTTTCTGTTTGTCTCTTTGTCTGCCTCTCAGATAAATAAATAAAACTTTAATAAAAGAATATAGAAGAGAATATAAGCATATTGACAAGGGAAATAAAAGATAAAAGGAGACTAAAATAGAGCTTTTAGAGGTAAAAACAACAGCAGTGAAAACAGCAGCATATTAGTGCTACTGAAGACAAGATTAGTGTACTTCAAGGTAGAGCCAGAGAACCATCCAAAATACAGCATAAAACAAAGACAACAAAATGACAGCATTGGTGACCTGTGGGGACACAAGTGGCTTATCTAAAACATGCGTAACTGGAGATGAAGAAGAGCTAATGGAAACAGTATTTGAAGCAATGATGACTGCGTAAAATATCCAAATTTGGCGAAAATTGCAGTAAGACAAAACCAAACATAGTACCAGAGTAGACATCAAGAAAACCATACCAATAGTTAGGTTGCCGAAAAATCAGTGATGAAGTGACAGTCCTGCAGAGGGAGAGAAGACACAGTGCAGAAGAATGGAGAGGCTGGTGACAGCAGACACCTGGCAACCAAACGCAGTCACAGACGAGAGGAGGAGGAGATGGAAGTGCTTCCGGATCCTGCACGGGAGTGGTAAATCCTGCCTGAAGATCAGGGAAGAAAGAAGAAACGTTACTTTCCAGTATCTTGGACCTCATTACAGGTCATCGATAGTGAACGGGTGAGGAGGAGCTCACGGGAAGTGCTATGTCCATCATCCTTCGCCTCGGAGCCAGTCTTGTGGCACGGCTGCTGGGGCTGCTGCCGTCCCGTGTTAGAATGCAGACTGGTGCCTGGCTTCCCTACTTCAGATCCAGCTTCCTGCTAATGTGCCTGGGGAGGCAGCGGAATGTGGCCCAAGTGCTTTGGGCCCTGTCACCCACTTAGGACACCAGGATGGAGTTCCTGACTCTTGGCTGTTGCAGCCATTTGAGGAGTGAAAAATGGATCAAAGATTTCTCTCTTTTTGTCACTCTGATTTTTAAATAAATAAATCTTAAATTTTTTTTTGACAACTTAACACAAACTACCAAGGCTCTCTCAAGAGGAGATAAATAGTCTACATAGCTCTCTGTGAGGTTGAGTTCACACGTTTGTGGAAAAATGAAGTTTAAAGGTAAATTTATTTGATGCAGAACAGTTTTGAAGTCCATGCATAATCATTTCATAACGTGTTTTCCATGGACTTTCTGAAGACTCCTTGAGGGGCCAGCACTGGGCCGCAGCAGGTTAAGCCGCAGCCTGCAGTGCTGGCATCCCGTATTGGTGCCAGTTCGAGTCTTGACTGCTTCACTTCAGAACCTGCTCTCTGCTATGGCCTGGGAAGGCAGTGAAAGATAGCCCAAGTCCCCGGGCCCCTGCACCCACTCGGGAGACCTTGAAGAAACTCCTGGCTCTTAGATTTGGCCTGGCTTAGCTGTGGTCATTGCAGTCATTGAGGGAGTGAACCAGCAGATGGAAGATCTGTCTCTCCTTCTCTCTCTGTAACTCTACCTTTCAAATAAATAAATAAATTCTTTTTAAAAAAAAGACCCCTTGAACTTATCAAAGAAATTGATTTTGTGGTTAAAATACTTTCCTCGGAGCAGGCATTGAGCTTACCGTTAAGGTGCCAGTTACGACACCCGTGTCCCACACTGGAATACCTGGGTTTGGTACTTGGCTTCCACTCCTGATTCCAGCTTCCTCCTGGAATGTACTAGTTGGGTCTCTGCCACCAGTGTGAGAGACCGGGATGGAGCTCCTGGCGTCCCTGGCCTGGTCATGGTCGCTGCAGGCGTCTTGGGAGTGAACCAGTAGATGGATGGGAGTGCTTTCTCTCACACCTCTTTTGTGTCTCCCTCCCTCTCTCGCTCTTTCAAAATAAAAATTTTTTAAATAATTACTAAAAGAATAGAAGCAGAACATGTAACTTGCATGTGACTACAGAGCAGGTACTTGAATGATAATAATCCAAAATAAAGTAGATAGAAAGCTCTTGAGTAAAATAGTATATTAAATCTAAATATGAGCAATCACTCCAATGTGAATGAATTCAAGGTTCCAGTTCAGAGACAAAAGCATTGAATTGTAGGTTTAAGCATTTCAGCCATGTAATATTTATAAGAAACCTATCTGGAACATACGGATTCAGAAATGTTGAAAGTCAAATGATGAAGAAAAATAAACTATGCAAATAATAGCCAAAGGTAGGATGGTATTAGTGTCAGAAAATACACGTTTTTAAAAAATCTTTATTTATTTGAAATGCAGAGGTACAGGGAGAGAGACCTTCAGACGCCAGCACTGCAGGCGGAGACTTGGCGCTGCACCACAGCGCGGCCCGGGGCAGACTTCTGTGCGTTCCCGTTCCCGTCCTGGAGGAAAGGGCCCAGAGTGGGGAGAGAAGATTTCATGAATTCCGACCTCAATTTTGTGTTCAAAGATGAAGCAGCTCTGACCTGGGCAGTAGGGTGCTCTGATCAGGCGCCCATGATGCGTGCTTCCCCGTAGCCAGAGGTTGGCATCCGTGTCTGGGAAGCTGGTGGACTGAGAATGGGATGTTGTACCGGGAGAGAAACTGGGGTGCAAGAGCCATGGGAAAAGTGGATAAATGCGTGCAGAATTAAATCTCCATCACAGTGATTGTCAGATAAATATCTTGCAGCTAGCAAGGATTAAAAAGTCTGACAAGTCTTATAGAAGAAGTTGAGGCCAGTGCCGTGGCTCAACAGGCTAATCCTCCGCCTTGCGGCGCCGGCACACCGGGTTCTAGTCCTGGTCGGGGCGCCGGATTCTGTCCCGGTTGCCCCTCTTCCAGGCCAGCTCTCTGCTGTGGCCCGGGAGTGCAGTGGAGGATGGCCCAGGTGCTTGGGCCCTGCACCCCATGGGAGACCAGAAGCACCTGGCTCCTGGCTTCGGATCAGCGCGGTGCACCAGCCGCGGCGGCCATTGGAGGGTGAACCAACGGCAAAGGAAGACCTTTCTCTCTGTCTCTCTCTCTCACTGTCCACTCTGCCTGTCAAAAAAAAAAAAAAAGAAGAAGAAGAAGAAGTTGAATCCTTCTGGGAGTGTGAATTGTTACAGCTGTTTTGCACGATCATCTGGCTCCATCTGCCAGCAGTCGCACTCCCAGGTATATGCTCCAGAGAAATCCGAGCACACTTGTCACAGCTGTACCAGAATGGTCTTCGCGGTGTTCATCTTGCTCCGAAGCAGATGCTGCCCAAGGAATAGTAGAATGAGTGTTTGTGCTATATTCACACAATGGAATGTTTCATAGCAATGACAGTAAGCTACATGCAAGAGTAGTGCTGAAGAGCGACAGAAAATATTACAATAAGATTCTATTTATGTAAGTTCAGAAGCATGCAGAAATGAACTGTCTACTAGGGCTGCATACCTCTGTGGTCAATCTCTTGAAAATCACGAGGCCAGTGCTTTGCTGTGGCATACTAGGCTGAGCCTCTGCCTGCAGTGCTGGCATCCCATAATGGGCACTGATTTGTGTCCCAGCTGTTCTACTTCCAGTCCAGTTGTTTGATTATGGCCTGGGAGAGCAATGGAAGATGGCCCAAGTGCTAGGATCTCTGCATCCACGTGGGAGACCCAGAAGGAGCTCCTGGCTCCTGGCCTCAGATGAGCTCAGCTCTGGCCATTGCGGCCATTTGGGGAGTGAACTGGCATATGGAAAACTTTTCTCTCTGTACTTCTACCTCTCAAATAAATAAAATCTAAAAAAAACCCCACAAACCCATAAAGCAGAGAATGAAACCATAAAAATTAAAATGCTAGTTCCTTTTGGCAAGGAAGGGTTAAGATCAGAGAGTGGGAACCCAGCCTGTCTGGAGTTCGGCATAGCCCCGGATCCTTGGCCTGGATGAATTGGACTAGTCTGTGTAATAACCCTATGAAATTGTCAATATGTATTTCCTGTCCTTTATGTACAAAATACTTCATGGTAAAAGTCATTTAAAATAAAAATAACCACAGACTTTGCAATGAATGCCCTGCTTACAAATTGTAGAAAACCAAAACCTGAGGCCAGCACCTACAGTGCCTGCATCCCATGTGGGCGCCAGTTCGAGTTCCGGCTGCTCCACTTCCAATCCAGCTCTCTGCTGTGTCCTGGGAAAGCAGTAGAGGATGGCCCAAGTGCTTGGGCCCCTGCGCCTGCGTGGGAGACCTGGAAGAAGCTGCTGGCTCCTGGCTTCAGATCAGCGCAGATCCAGTCGTTGCAGCTAACTGGAGAGTGAACCAGCAGATGAAAGATCTCTCTCTCTCTGCCTCTCCTTCTCTCTGTGTAACTCTGACTTTCAAGTAAATAAATAAATAAATCTTTAAAAAAAAAAAAAAAAACTCCACGCTTACAAAGTTGTTAAAAATATGTATCTTGGGTCCGGTGTCCTGGCATAGCTGGTTAAGCCACTACCTGCAACGCCAGCATGGCATATGGGTGCCAGTTTGAGTCCCAGCTGCTCTACTTCCAGTCCACCTCCTAGCTAACGGCCTGGTCCAGCCTTGGCTAATGCAGCCATCTTGGGAGTGAACCATTGGGTGGAAGATATATCTGTGTGTGTGTGTGTGTGTGTCCCCTTTTCTCTCTAATTCTGAGTTTCAAATAAATAAATGAATATTTAAAAATATGTATCTTAAACATGTTGCTTGGTCATTTTATAGAAATTTGTATTCCTGAAATTCTATTTTTAAAAGCTTTAAAAATTTTCCCTATTAGAGTTAACCAATTATTATTATTAATTCCTAGGTAAGGAAGTCCACTACATTTTTTGAGGAAGCATAAGGTTGACACAGCATCGCTTCTTTCTGTGTTGAAGTCTCTTCCTCCCTGATCAAGCTTTGATACATCTTACAGTGTATGCCGAGCAGGTAGGCACTGAAAAGTTTGTATAGATTTCTTTCTTCACCTGTTACTTTTTCACTTTGCATAACAATAAGTTGTTACATTAGGAAACATCCTGAACTAGGTGTGCTTTGTGCAGCAGTGGGTGAGCTGCCGTCTCGCTGGTGGGTCGCAGGAGGGCCGGTTCAGGTCCTGGCTGCTGTATTTCCTTCTGGCTGCCTACTAGTGCACCTCAAAAAGCTGGGGAAGGGGGTCCAAGTACTTGGGTCCCTGCCACCCACGTGGGAGACACATGGAGATTCAGGATCCTAGCTTTGGCCTCGTCCAACCTTTGTATCTCCCGCTCTCTGTAACTCTGCCTTTCAAGTAAATACATACATATTAAAAACTAATGAATAAAATTGAATTAAAAAAAAGTATCTTGAACTTACTTGTTTTTGGCTTAGCAATTTCATTCTTCCTCAGATGTCTTTCAGTATCTTGTTATGCACATGGCACTGTGTCATGGTTTGTGTCTGCCCTTATTTTTTATTACTTTTTAAAATGTGCGTTAAACTTTGAGAATACGGGGCATCACACCTGACAGCTCGGCAGTGACGGAATAAAGCCGGAAACCAGGAGGAGCGGCCGGCACCCCTGCTGCAGAGGCCTGGAAGGGCCCTGCTGCAGGGCGGGTGTGGGGGCGGCTGGCCCACTCCTTCGCTTTCGTCAGGAGTTTGAGAAGAACAGTGCCCTGGTTTAATCTCCAATTCGTGGTCGATGTTTTGTACTTGAGATTAGCAATTGTTTAATATGTTAGAATATTAGGATGAATATTAAAACAGTTTGAAATATTTACATCTAAAGTGAAAATAATACAAGACAATGTTTCATAAATTGAAACCATGAAAAAAACTTCTTTACATTTCTTTTTTTTTTAAAGATTTGTATTTATTTTATTTGAAAGGCAGAGTTACAGAAAGAAAGGTCTTCTATCTGCTGATTCCCTCCCCAAATGGTTGCAGTGGCCAGAGCTGGGCCAGTCGGGAGCCAGGAGCTTCCTCCAGGTCTCCCACATTGAGGACAGGGGCCCAAGCACTTGGGCCATCTGCTGCTGCTATCCCAGGCCATAGCAGGGAACTGGATGGGAAGTGGAGCAGCTGGACTCAAACCAGCACCTATATGGAATGCCAGCACTGCAGGCAGAGGCTTAACCTACTATGCCGTGGCACAAGCCCCAGGAAATTTCATTTTAATCAGTTTCATAATAGTATCATTCAATTTTCCTCTGCAATCTCAGGTTTTTGTGTTATTTACTTATTTGTTCATTCATTCATTCATTTAACTTCGTTTAAAATAAACTGTGAAGTATCTCTTTGAGTCTCTCCGGATCAGTAGAATCCTCCTCCCAATCCCTGTCCTGCTTGCATTTTGTGTGTGGGAAGAACCAGGCTGATTGTCTCGTAGTCAGAGGATGGTGCCGGGGTCTGGCCATGCTTCTGTGGAGGGATGGTGCCGGGGTCTGGCCATGCTCCCGCTCAGCCTGCCAGCATGGGCACTCCAAGGCAGTGGCGTGTACCTTTGTGTTGCACTTGCTGGCAGAGAGTGACAATGGTGGCAGTCTCATTTTGTTATTTACTCTTAATGGTTTCACTGAAATATTTTTGTAGAGACAGTCTTCCAAAAATTACTGTTTGGTTACAGTACGAGATGGTTCACCTGGAAGAGGCAGGATGAATGTCTGGTTTCTTTGCTGTTAATCAGTTCTCAAAATAACAGTACGGTTTGACAGTCACTCTGAAAGTGACCAACAATTGTTGAATTGAATCGTATCGTGTTTAATCTGTTACAGTTGTTATTCCTGTAGATGCCTAAATTGCGCCACTTCTCACCAGTGGAGTCTTTTTTTTGTAAAGATCTGTTTATTTGAGGGGCTGGCACTGTGGCATAGTAGGTTAAACTTCACCTGCAGTGCTGACATCCCATATGGGCACCGCTTTGAGTCCCGGCTGCTCCACTTCTGATCCAGCTCCCTGCTGATGGCCTGGGAAAGCCATGGAGGATGGCCCAAGTGTTTAGGGCCCTGTACCCACCTGAGAGACTGGAAGAAACTCCTGGATTCAGATCAGCCCAGCTCCTGCTGCTATGACCATTTGGGGAGTAAACCAGCACTTGGAAGACCTTTGTCTCTCCCTCTCATTAAATAAATGAATAAACCTTTTTATTTATTTATTGAGAGGCAGAGTTAAAGAGTGAGTGAGTGAGCAAGCAATTTCTTCCATCTACTGCTTCACTCGCCAAATGGCTGCAGAGGCCAGGGCTGGGTTAGACTGAAGCCAGGAACCTGGGATACCATCTGGGTCTCCCACTTGAGTGGCAGGGGCTAAGGACCTACACTATCCTCCACTGCTTTCCTAGGCACGTTAGCAGGGAGCTGGATTGGAAGTGGAGCAGCCAGGACTGAAGCTATTGCTCAGAGATGGGATGTTGACATTGTAAGCCATGGCTTAATCTACTGTACCACAACTCAAGCCCCAATAGATCTTGTTTTTAGTTTTGTGTTTTATCTTTCCATTTTTGTTGTAAGCTCATATACTAGGCCATTTTAGAAAGTTCATAAAAAATGGAAATAAAAGATGTTTATTTTGATGCAAGAAAATTTTGAAATCTATGCTTATAGGAGAGTCTTCAGGAAGCTCATTGAAAATGCATATTATGAAAAACTGAATTTCAAAAGAAATTTTTAAAAGATTTATTTTTATTTATTTGAAAGACAGAGTTACAGAGAGAGGCATAGACAGACAGGTCTTCCATCCGCTGGTTCACTCCCCAGATGGCTGCAACAGCTGGAGCTGCGCCAATCCGAAGCCAGGAGCCAGGAGCTTCTTCCGGGTCTCCCATGTGTGTGCAGGAGCCCAAGGACTTGGCCATCTTCACCGCTTTCCCAGGCTACAGCCGAGAGCTGGATCCAAAGAGGAGCAGCTGGGGCTAGAACCGGTGCTCTGCTCCCCAGTGCTGGCCCCTCAAAAAACATTTTTTTTTTTTTAAATTTATTTGACAGGTAGAGTTATAGTCAGTGAGAGAGAGACAGAGAGAAAGGTCTTCCTTCCGTTGGTTCACCCTCTAAATGGCCACTGCAACCAGAGCTGTGCCGATCCGAAGCCAGGAGTAAGGTGCTTTCTCCCGATCTCCCATGCGGGTGCAGGGATCCAAGCACTTGGGCCATCCTCCACTGCCCTCCTGGGCCACAACAGAGAGCTGGACTGGAAGAGGGGCAACTGGGACTAGAACCCGGCGCCCATATGGAATGCTGGTGCCATAGGCGGAGGATTAACCCAGTGAGCCATGGCACCGCCCCTTGGAATTTTCACAATCCCTCATGGGAATGCCTGGGTTCAAGTCCTGGCTCTCCTTGCAATTGCAGCTTCTTGCGAATGTGTACACTGGGAGTCAGCAGCTGAGGGCTCAAGCAGCTGGGTTCCTGCCACCCACACGGGAGACCTGGACTGAACTCCAGGTCCCGGGTTTTGGCCTGGCCCGGGCCTAGCTGTTGTGGGTATTTGGGGAGTGAACCAATGGATGGAAGATCTCTCTCTCCCTTTCAACAAAATGAAAGTAAATAAAAGTAGTAAGTAGGTGTGGCCTCAAGGAGCCTCCCCCTGGAAAGATGCTGCTGCTCCTTGATGGAGTCAGATCAGAGCCAGGCTGCCCCTGTCCATGCAGCACAATGGCCCGGAGCGGGAGAGGCACTTTGCTCGCAGTGAGGATCTAGGTAACGCTTCTCAAAGCCGCAGCCGTAGCAGTCCAGGTGTATTGGGATGTGCGGCTGCACGTGGCCGTTACTTGCCTGAAGATTCTAAGCCATGGTTCACAATGTGGTTCAGTCAGGTGCTTTTCCAGCTGTCTGCATGGGCGGGCAGGATGGTCTGTGCATGCCTCCCTCCCCGCAGGGGCCTTAGGGGCTGCCTCCTTGGAAGAGTCTCGTCTCTCCTCGGTATTCTCGCACTGTGTTAGGACCCGTCCTTTCCCAGTGCCGCGTTTGGCAGCAGGTATTACGAGGAGTCAGTGTGCGGAGTTGACATTCAGTGTGGGTTTCCAGAAGGCTTCTCACCAGCAGGGCCCCCTGTCTGTGAGCATCTCCCTTCTCCCTCTTGGCGCGGTGTGGACTTGGTGTTGAGCTGTGTGTCGGGTGAATACTTTCTGGCTGGCAGGAATCTTTTTCTTTGTTTGTCGGCTGCTCCCTCGTTTGGTTTTCCCCGGGCTTTCCAGTTCTTGGAACACCCTGCAGTCTGCACACGTCCTTTTGTTTCCAGTTTCTAAACTCCAGTTAGAGTGCAGCTCAGGCAGAGTCACAGAAGTAGGAGCACACACTAAATCCTCAGTGATGGAGGCAGAGAGGAAAGTGAAAGGCCTCGTCGGCTCTTGGCTGCGTTTCTAAGTTAAGCTTTGCCTCAGCTGCGAGCCAGGTGCTACGAAATGGTTTTCTCAAGTTGTCATTTGGGTAAAGTAAAGCCTCAAAATGCAGCGAGTTCAACCTCAAAATGCAGCAGACGCTTAGTGGTGTGTGGGGACAGTGATTGTGCTGAACGGGGAGAACTGCGGACCCAGAGGCCTGGAGCGCGGTGGCACCGGCACCGCCAGGGTGCCAGCTGCAGGCTGCTCCTGGCAGAGTCTGGTCTTGGCTCCTCTTTAGGTTTGACAGGCACGGTGGCTCCGCTGCATGTATAAGTCACATGGTTCCTCTTTAGTGTGATTTTCTTTATACTCTCTTTGGTTAGTAGATCTGTTGTTCCTGATCGGTGTGGGTGGGAGCAAGTGCTTTCTCTCCACATGAGACGCTCCGTGAGAATGGAGGTGAGGCTTTGGCAGTGGCCTCAGGTTCCCATCCACACTTCCTTAAATCAGGTTATTAAGCATTAGTTGGCAAGTCCCTAAAAGTTGCCTCAAAAAAAATCTTTAATGCATTAGACTGAATTTACATATTTTTTCTTTAGCAACACAATAATTACTATAGAATTTCATTAACTTATAATTCCCACATCTAGATTCTAAAGTAAGGGTAGAATTTTTTTCTTTATAGATTTACTTATTTATTTGAAAGAGTTACAAGAGAGAGAAGGAGGGTCAGGGAGAGAGATCTTCTATCTGCTGGTTCACTCTCCAAATGGCCTCAACAACTGGGGCTGGGCTAGGCCAAAGCCAGGAGCCAGGCACTTCCTCCGGGTTCCCATGTGGGTGCAGGGTGGGCTCTCTTCTGCTTTCACATTAGCAGGGAGCTGGATTGGAAGTGGAGCAGTCAAGACTCAAACCGGTGCCCCTAGGGATGCCGGCACTGCAGACTGCTGCTTAACCTGCTGGCCCCCAAAGGGAGAATCTATTTTTCTGCCCATTTATAAGCAAGCAAAATAAGATATTTATATTGAAATTAAGAAAGCTAATCTTTTTTTAAAGATCTTTTTTATTTGAAAGGTAGAGTTACAGACAGAGAGAGGGAGCCTCCATCCCAGTAGCTAGAGCTGAGCCAATCAGAAGCCAGGAGCCTGCCTTCCCATGTGGGTCTCTGCTGCCTTCCCAGGCCATAGCAGAGAGCTGGATCAGAAGAGGAGCAGCCAGGACAGGAACTGGCGCCCATGGGGGATGCCCTCGCTGCCGACAGAGGCTTAGCCTAGTATGCCATAGCATCAGTCTCAGTTTTTTTTTTTTAATTTATTTTATTATTTTTTTTGACCATTCTCTAATTGGGAAGTTCCAAAGATGTAACTTTGTATATTTCTTGCTTGTTTCTTTTTAAAAAATACTAGTTTTTAAGGATTTATTTATTTATTTGAAAGTCAGAGTTACACACAGAAGAGAGAGGCAGAGAGAGAGAGAGAGAGGTCTTCCATCCGCTAGTTTACTCCCCAAATGGCTGCAGTGGCCGGAGCTATGCCGATCTGAAGCCAGGAGCCAGGAGCTTCTTCCAGGTCTCGCATGTAGGTGCAAGGGCCCAAGGACTTGGGCCATCCTCCACTGCTTTCCCAGGCCACAGCAGAGAGCTGGATTGGAAGAGGAGCAGCCGGGACTTGAACCGGCGCCCATGTGGTATGCCGGCGCTTCAGGCCAGGGCTTTTACCCGCTATGCCACAGCATCAGCCCCAATATTTTTAAAGAGGTGAGAAAGGAAGAGAAAGAGAGATAGGGAGACATGAACTCTGGCCTGCTGATGCACTCCCTGGTGACTCAGGTTGGGCTGGAGCCAGGAGCTCCGTCTGTCAGTCATCACTGCTGCTTCCCAGGTTTGCATTTTCAGGAAGGCGGAAGTGAGAGGGAGCTGGGACTGGAAGCCAGGCACCCTGATGGAGGTGCAGGTGTCCCAAGATTGCCTTAACTGCCAGGCCACACGTCTGCTCCTGAACGTGTTGACGATAGCCAGCTTTAAGGCCACATCCGAGCTTCCACCTGGACACTTTGTGTTACTCGTGTTCTTGCAGCGGGCCATCGTGCTTGCTTGTTTTTCTGTATGGCCTGTGAATCTTCTGTTGACAACTGATGGCTCCTGGAAGGAGATCCTGCCCCTCCCCAGAATGTGCCATTGCTGCTTGTTACAGTTCTCATGCAGTGACTTTTCTGGGGGTGAGACAGAGAGAGGTCTTCCCTCCTCTGGTTCACTCTCCAGATGGCTGCAATGGCTGGAGCTAGGCAGAAGCTAGGAGCTTCTTCTGGGTCTCCCATGTGGGTACAGGGGCCTGGGGCCCAGGGATTTGGGCCCTCTTCTGATGTGTTCCCAGGCCATAAGCAGAGAGCTGGATTGGAAGAGGAGCAGTTGAGGCACGAACTGGTGCCCATATGGAACGCTCAGACAGAGGCTTAGCCTGCTTCACCACAGTGCCGGCCCACAACGTGTATTCTTCATCCTGAGTGCCCACTGCAGTCTGTTCTGTTAGCCGTTTAGCTAACTTAAGGAAGGTTCCTTAAGTTCCTGGAACCAAAAGTATCTCCCAGACTTTCCGATGGGGTCCGTGTGTGTGGATGCTGCCTCAGCACCCCGCTGGGCAGTTGGCTTTGATCCTTAGCATTCAGCTCCAATTCACCCAAAGCCTGAGGTCAGTTAGAGGTGAACGCTAAACACCTACTCAGGTCTGCTCTGAGCATGTGCGAAGCTCTGAGCCTTCGTGTGGCCTTCTAGAGTCCCGGGAGAACGTCAGAGCCGTCAAAGCCCAGCTTTCCCTCCCATCTGGTTAAGGCTGTGGAGGCTGGTGTTTGCCTCGAGTGTTTCCCATGGCTCAGGCAGCAGCCCTTGCTGCACCTTTCTGTGTGTGTTTTCTGTACCCTGCCCTCCCACCGCTGGCAGCCACCGTGGCAGCGGGAGAGGTCCAAGTTTGGTGAGCTAGAGGTACCCCCACCTTTTTTTCTTTTCAAGATTTATTCATTTATTTGAAAGGCAGTTAAAGAGAAGGGAGAGAGAGAGAGATCTTCCATCTACTGGTATGTTCCACAAGTGGCCAGCCAGGGCTGGGCCAGGATGAAGCCAGAAGCCGATAGCTTCTTCCAGGTCTCCCACATGGGTGCAGGGGCCCAAGCACTTAGGGCCATCCTCTGCTGCTTTTCCAGGCACATTAGCAGGGAGCTGGAATGAAAGTGGGGCAGTGGGGACTTGAACTGGCACCCATTTGGGATGCTGGCACTGTAGGGGGTAGCTTAACCCCTTACTCCACAGCGCCAACCCCAAAGCAAACTCTTCGAAGCAATCTTCCAGGGACCACCAGGTGGGCTAGAACAAATAGCCGCAGTGCTTTGCATACAAAACCCACCCTGCCCCCACAGTACCAGTACTGCTGCCAGAATTGCAGCCTTATACCTCTAGGCCATGGCTGCCCTGGGTGGAACTGAGCTGGAGATTCAGGTGGATTCTGTTGATCAAGCATTTCTTTGATTGCTGCAAGTTTTTGGATAGTTTCCAGAGTTTTAAAAAAAGATTGATTCTGCCAGTTTGCCAGTTTTTTCATGGTGCATATTGAAGGATGGGCTAGTGAGTTCCAGACTTGGCTGTTTTTGCTGGTGTCACTTATTACTGTTCCGAGCGTTGTGACTGATTTTGAGTTTGCCTGCTTTACGTACATGTCACCTGATTCCAGAAGAGGTTGCAGATGGGTGTTAGGGCAGATATGTCGAAAGATCCAGTGCACGACCATTGCCGGTGTTCCTAGTGTCTGCAGGGTCGAGGGCATGTTGGCAACACTCCTTCCTCTCGACTGCTGTTCCAGACTTGTCCTGCAGCTGGAGATGCTGTGTCCTGGGGCGGTCTTAGGTTGTTCCCTTCCCTGTTTCATAGGTGGGAGGGATCCTGGAGCAAATTTCGCCTCAGTGGTTTCTCCAGCCTCCTGGCTGCGCACATGGTCTTAAGGTGATAGTTATACCAAGGCAGTGTCCGACATCAGGAATAGCCGGTACGGTCACTTCTGAGTTGGTTGTGAGAAATTTGTCTCCAGTGGTTTTTCTAAATTCAGAACTCCGGTGGGTAAGCATCCTTCTGTCCAGGCAGTTGGAGGTAGTTGCTGGTTCCTACACTTCCTGTCTGAGTGGCAGCTGATGGCCTATGGGGGCTGAGACGGTGCACCTCCCCCCGTCTGCTGATATCTGTTGAGGTGGTCCATCTTCTGCGTCCCTGGAGCCAGCCATGGCCCATAGGGCCATCTCACCGATGCAGGCTGCTTACTGGGTCCGGCTCAGGGTCTGTGTCATTCATTCTTGTGTAGGCTTTTGTTTTTAGAAGAATATCTTCTTTGAGCCATGCTAGGCAATTTGACATAGTTAGTACTCATTTTATAGTCTTGCTAAAAATGTTTATTTTTAAAATCTATTTTTATCTACTCGAAAGAGGGAGCAGTTTTCCATCAGCGGGTTCGTTCTGCAACGCTGCCACAGCCAGCACTGGGTCAGGCTGAAACAGGAGCCTGCAGCCCCATCCGGGCTTCTCATGCAGGGGCCACGCACTAGAGCCGTCACCTGCTGCTGCCACGACACATTGGTAGGAAGCTGAACTGGAAACGGAGCAGCCAGTATTGGCACAGCCTTGCAATAGGGGAAGACCGTTTCCTAACAATGGCTCAACAGACTGCTCCACAGGTCCCACCCCATTTGCTGGTCTCACGTGAGCAAATTCTGTGATGATATTAGAATGGCTGTTTTTCTATATACACTGGGACTGTCTCTTTTGTTTTATCTTTTTGAAAAAATTATTTTATTTGCAAGATAGAGATCTCCTATGCTCTGGTTCACTCCCCTAATGCCCTCAACAGATAGGGCTGGACCAAGCTGAAACCACAGTCAGGAACTCAGTCCAGGTCTCCCACAGGATGGCAGAGATCAAACAACCTGAAGCATCAGCCGCTGCCTCTCAGGGTGCACATTCGAAGAAGCTGGAGTTGGGAGTAGAGTCAGAGCTTGAACACAGCCAGTCTGCAGAGGACACAGATGTCACGAGTGATCTTCCCTGTGCCTAACGCCTGTCCACGGGTGTCCCCTTTGATCACCACCATCCGCAAACTAATTGAACATTTGGGAAGTTCAAGATAGGGATAAATTCTACTATATTAAAATTAAGACCTCTCTTCATTAATAGACACTGTAAATAATGTTAAACTCAAGCTATGAATTAAGACATTTAAAACACATATAACAGGTTAACAATCAAAATACGAGTATAGTAAGAATTCCTACCAGTGTTGTACAAGACTCTAGAATAAGGAGACACGGTCAGGCATTTAACAGGAGGATAACAAGGGACACACTTCCCAAATATCTGTATAAGAACAGAAAAAGACATTATACCTGTAGGTTAGCAGAGATTCAGGTGTTGGTGAGATGTGGGTTAAGGAAACCCTCAAGCTCCTGGGGCGTGCTCCTTGTCTGCATGTGGGCTGCGGCACAGTGGGCACAACCATTCACTGGTTCACTCCCCCAGATGCCTGTGACAGACATCGCTGGGCTGGGCCAAAGCCAGGAACCGGGTCTCCCAGTGGGTGGCAGGGACCCATCGCTGCTGCTTCTCCAGGGTCTGCATTACCAGGAAAGTGGGATAAGGAGCCAAGGCCAAGTGTCAAGCCAGGCACTCCAGTGTGGGATGCGCATGTCCTACCTGTGAGAACAGGAGGCTGAATGTTATGAACTGGGTCCACACACTCTGTGCCATGTACATTTTATTCTGTTTGTCTTTACAACCTTTTTTGTTTGTTTGTTTGTTTTACAGATTCCTTTATTTTGAAGGTCAGGGTTAGAAGGAGAAACAGAGACAGAGATACTCCATCTGCTGGTTCACTCTCCAGACGGCTGCAACAACCAGGACTGGCCGGGCTGAAGCCAGTAGCAGGAGCTTCATCTGGGTCTCCCTTGTGGGTGGCAGTGGCCCAAGCACTTGGGCCATTTTCTGCTGCTTTTCCCAGGCTGTTAGCCAAGAGCTGGATCAGAAAAGCAGCCACAGCACGAACCAGTACCATATGGATGCTGGCATTACAGGTCACAGCTTTACCTGCTACCCCATAATGCTACCCCTGTCTTTACAACCTTTTAAAGTAGCTGCTGGCTAGATTTGACCCATAGGCTGTAGTTTTCAAATCCCTGACACCCTCATCTAGCGCCTGTGCCCTAAAGAGACTTGGGCAGATGCCAGGGATGTGCCCATGCATTCAGAGCATTCTGTTCATGATCACGAAAACTGGAAGCTGTGTGAAGAGCGTGGGTGTGTTCATCGTTACTACTGCAGTAAACAGCGAGTCAGACGTGTTCGCCTGGGTGGATGGGCACTCACCATGCTGCTGGCAGAAGAGCGTGTATGGCGCTGTTAGAAAAAGAGGAGCAGAGGCCAGCGCTGTGGCGAAGCACGTTAAACTGTTGCCTGCAGTGCCGACATCCCATATGGGCACTGGTTCAAGTCCCGGCTGCTCCACTTCCGATCCAACTCTCTGCTGTGACCTGGGAAAGCAGTAGAAGATGGCCCAAGTCCTTGGGGCCCTGCACCTGCTTGGGAAACCTGGAAGAAGCTCCTGGCTCTTGGCTTCAGATCGGCGCAGCTCTGGCCATTGCAGCCAACTGCGGAGTGAACCAGCAGATGGAAGATCTCTCTCTCTCTCTGCCTCTCTCTCTCTCTCTGTGTAACTCTGCCTTTCAAACAATAAATAAATAAATCTTTAAGAAAAAGTGGAGCAGATTGGTAACTCCTCACACTGGGTGCAAAAAATGTTAGGAAAAGAGATGCAGAACAGAAAGGAGACAGAATATGAACTTTTACTCAGAACGAATTTATTCATGAGAAAATAAATCCGCAGAGGTCAGCCAACTGCCATCATGCTCATAGACTGAGCATGTGGCAGAGGCTCGACCCCAGCAGGCTAGGACCTTTTGTATCTTAGGTGGGCTTGTGGGGGGCAGTAGGCAGAGAGGAGTTTCTCTGTACTGGTTCTTCCAAGTATGGCACACTGGCTTCTAAACCTGGGGAAGAATGCAGGGGGTGGAATGGAGACCAGAACGGGGTGTGAGACAGATCGATCTCTTGAAAGAAGGCGGGGGTAACAAGAAACCTAAGGCGGCTGCAGCTGTGTCCTTGTCTCATCAGCACGATGCTGTACGAAGTTTAAGATGAGGCAGGAGAATGTTATTTAAGAAAACTAGGGGTGAAGTGTGGCAAGAAGATGGGTGCGTTACTAAATGCTGGTAGTGAGCAGAGACGCGTTCTGGTGTTAGACGGCAGTGGTGACTGTCATTACCAAGTCACCGCGTCTCAGAAGAGTTGGACGGGAATTTTGAAAGTTCCCATCACCCGAAATGATGAATGTTTAAGGTGCTGGAAATGCTAAGTACACTGATTTGATTATTATATACTGTTTGAGCATAGCAAAATATCATACTGTATCCTATAAATATATGTAATCATGTGTTAATTAAAAGTGAAAATGAACAGAAAAGAACTGAAGGTACTTCAGAATATTCATGGGAAGATGAAATCAGTTTTATTTTGATACAAACATTTTGAAAACCACGCATAGGTTTTTCATAGTAGCATTTTCATGAACTTAAGACCCCTCAATATGTATGAATTTTAGTAATATTTTGCAGCAAAATAAACTTTTAATTGCATTTTTCTTTTTTTAAGTTTATTTATTTGAAAGAATTACAGAGAGAGAGGGAGAGACAGAGAGAGCGACAGATCTTTCATCTGTTGGTTCACTCCTCAGGGCTGGGCTAGCCAAAGGCCAGGAGCTTCCAGGTCTCCCACGTGGGTAGCAGGGGCTCAAGCACTTGGGCCGTCTCCCCTTCTGTTCTGAGCTGGATTGGAAGTGGAGCATCCCAGACACAAACCGGTGTCATACGAGATCCAGAGTTGCAGGCTGCAGCCCTACCCACTGCACCACGACGCTGGCTGCTGATTCCACTTTTCAGACGCTGTTTGAGGTACTCACGGCTGTGCTAGCAGGAGCATTATGGCACAGAGTTCAGGCTGCTGGCTGGAGAGAGACGGGGGGCTCAGGTAGACGCGCAGGTGGGTGGTGAAACTTGTCTTCAAACAGTCCTTCACGCTTCGTGTGTCTGTGTGGGTGCAACTGTTAAAATCTTTACTTAGTGTAGAGTTGGTCTTCTGTGTGTAAAGATAATTAAAAATGGATCCTAATGAAGAATGAGATGGGAGAGGGAGTAGGAGGTGAGATGGAAGTGGGGGTGGGAGGACGAGTATGGGGGAAAACTGCTGTATTTCTAAAGCTGTATCTGTGAAATTTGTATTTATTAAATCGAAGCTTTCTTAAAAAAATGAAAAGATTTATTTATTTGAAAGGCAGAGTTACAGAGGGAGAAGAGACAGAAGGATCTTGGGTGCAGGGGCGCAAGCACTCAGGCCAGCTTCCGCTTTTCCCAGGTGCATTAGCAGGAACTGTAGCAGAAGTTGAGCATCAGCGACTAGAACTAGCCCTTATATAGCAAACCATGGCACTGCGATGGCAGCCTCTAACGGAACCTTCTAAACAGTCATGTTGTGTGCTATTTGCTTACGTTTTAATACCTTTTAAGTTTTTTTAAATGTGTAAATTTAATTTTTTTCTTTTCCTTTTTTTAAATTTTATTTAAGGTATACAAGTTTCATGTATTTATTTATTTGAAAGGCAGAGTTAGAGAGAGAGAGGAAGAGACAGAATGAGAGAGAGGTCTTTCCATCCACTAGTTCACTCCCCGAATGGGTGCATCAGCCAGAGCTGGGCCAGGCCAAAGCCAGGAGCCCAGAGCTTATTCCTGGTCTCCCACATGGGTGCAGGGCCCCAAGCACTTGGGCCATCTTCCTCTGCCTTTCCAGGCCATCAGCAGGAGTGAGATTGGAAATGGAGCAGCTGAGACTTGAACCAGCACCCATTTGGGATGCTCGTACTGCAGGCTGTGGCTTTACCTGCTACACCACAGCACTGGTCCCTTTGTTGTTGTTTTAAAATTTTTATTTATTTATTTGAGAGAGAGAGTTACAGACAGTGAGAGGGAGAGACAGAAAGATCTTCCTTCTGTTGGTTCACTCCCCAAATGGCCACAATGGCTGGAGCTACGCCAATCCGAAGCCAGGAGCCAGGAGCTTCTTCTGGGTCTCCCACGTGGGTGCAGGGGCCCAAGGACTTGGGCCATCTTATGCTGCTTTCCCAGGCCATAGCAGAGAGCTGGATTGGAAGAGGAGCAGCTGGGACTAGAACCAGGCCCATATGGGATGCTGGTGCTGCAGATGGAGGATCAACCTAGTGCGCCGTGGCACCACCCCCCCTTAGGTTTTTAATTGAGATGTAACTTGCATAGTATAAGTTTACTCATTTAAAGATACAATTTTGTGGTTCTTTGGCTGTGCACAGATGTGTGGTTGTCACCACTGTGTTCTAGAACATTCTCGTCACCCCAGCAAGAAAGGCCAAACGCATTAGCAGCACTCTCCCCAGTCCCCAGCCCTGAAACCACAAGTCTGCTTTGTGCCCCTGAGTGGCCTGCTCTGGGTGCTGGGTGGTTTTGTGCACTGGGTTTCCCTCCCTTGTGCTGGGAAGAGGGGCTGCTGCTTCCCTTGTTCCTGCCGTGTCGGTGCCGGGACGGACAGGCCGCACTGGGACAGAATGTGGGGGATCCTGGCCAGCTGTGGAGAGGCCCCCAGTGGCCCATTCATGAGATGCCCACGTGTGTGGAGTGGAGCCCTGGAGCCCTGACAAGCCTGCTGACCTGGGGCTGCTGCGAGGCTTCTCTGTGCTTGGAGCGCTGCTCATGTCTCCTCACTGTTCCGTGAAGCCAGGACTTGGAGCTGTGTCCTGCAGGGCGCAGTGCTAACTAAGCTCTGGGTGGCTCCTCGAGGCGTGAGGCCGTGAGGGTTTCCTGCTTCTGGAAGAGTCATTTTGTCCCAAAGAGAGGCGGGTCCTCCCCTTCCTGGGTTCCTTCTGCTGGTCAGGCACTGGTTCAGGTAGCTGGGGTTACGTTCTGTGGAGGAGAGGGAAGGGGCAGATGGTGTGCGTGCTGAGGCAGGCAGTGCTGTGGGGAAGCAGAGGGGAGGGAGGCCTGCCTGCGCGGGGCCGCACCGGCAGCAGTGGCCAGGGCTGTGGGCCACTCCCACCCCCGAGGAAGCACATGGCAGTGCGAGGCGAGAGGCAGATGGCCCTGGTCAGCCTGCGTCTGACGGGCAGGGCGGTGCAGGCCGCCTTTCGTGCTTGGGCACGGCTCTGCGGCGTCTTCAGGAGCAGGGCTTTGACTGGCACTTGGGCAGGCAGAGAGTCTCTGACCTCCTGAGGTCATTTTGAAAACTTTGTTGTTTTCACAAATAAATTAATTTCTCACAAGGCTCCAGCAGTGTTCTGTTTTATCAAAGCTAACCCAAGTGTGATAGAACACCCGTTCATTAATCTGTCAGATGTTCTGCTGCCGGCGTTCAGTTTTTTATACATCCCTAGCCTGGAAATGTTCATTTCTATCAGCTTCAAAAGGCAGCAAAACACAGTGCAAGAACAGGGCTCAGAAGGAGCCGGCTCTGGCTCCGCTGGCTCTGGCTCCGCCGGCCCTGGCTCCGCCGGCTCTGGGTTAAGGGCGTGGGGTTTGCAGCCTGGCTCACCATGCTGAGTCTCACACTGAGGAAAAAAGGTGGGGTCTCGGGGCAAGGCCTAGGACCTTGTAAGTACAGTCACAAGAACAGATGGATTGGGCAAACAGCAAGTGTCCTTGAGGAAGCTGGTGAGCTGTGAAAGAGCCCTGCCCTGCCTGTTGACCAGATGTGCTGCTAGGACGGACGGGGAAGCCTGACGCCCAGCTTGGTCCCTCCCTTCCTCACTGGCTGGCTGTGGTGTGCAGGCTGAGCCCCCAGGTGGCAGGGGCGTGCATGCTCTGAGTAGTGGAGCGACCTTGTAGAGAAGGGGCGCAGAGAACTGAGCACACACGCTCCCAGGAAGGCTCACAATATACACGTTCATCTTAACACTGTCCGGGATCCAAAATGTGCCTGCTTTTTCTTTCTTTCTTTCTTTAAGATTTATTTATTTATTTATTTATTTATTTGAAGGGCAGGATTCCAGAGAGAGAGAGAGGTGTTCCATTCGCTGGTTCACTCCCCAAATGGCCGCAAAAGCTGGAGCTGGGCCTATCTGAAGCCAGGAGTCTGGAGCCTCCTCCAGGTCTCCCACGTGGGTGCAGGGGCCCAAGGACTTGGGCCACCATCTACTCCCTTCACAGGCCATAGCAGAGAGCTGGATCGGAAGTGGAGCAGCCAGGACACAAACCAGTGGTGCCTGTATGGCACTGCAGGCGGTGAATTTACTAGCTACGCCATAGCGCCAGCCCCCAAAATGTGTTTTCTTAGCATAAAATTGTATGTTTGGCATGTGTTTGGCATGGTGGTTAAGCCAACAGCTAACAGCAATCCAGGTCTCCCATGTGGGTAGCGTTAGCTACTCCACTTCCAACCCAGCTCCCTGCTAATGTGCCTGGGAAAACAGTGCAAGATGGCTCGAGAGCTTGGGCTCCTGCACCCACGTAGGAGACCTGGAAGAAGCTCCTGACTTTGGATTGGCCCAGCTCCTGCTGTTGTGGCCATTTGGGGAGTGAACCAGTGGATGGAAGACCCCTTCTCTGTCTCTCCCTCCCTCTGTATGTCTGCCTCTCAATTAAACAAGTAAGTCTTTAAAAAACAAAACTACATTCCTCAGGTACTTTTTGTTTTTTTTTTTTTTTTTTGAAGGATTGTTTTATTTATTTTAAAGGCAGAGTTACAGAGAGAGACTCAGAGATCTTCTGTCTACTGGCTCACTCCCCAGATGGTCCCAACAGTAGGGGCTGGGCCAGGCTGAAGCCAGGAGCTTCGTTTGGGTCTCACATGGGTGGCAGGAGCCCGAGCACGTGGGCATCCTCCACTGCTTCCTGGCACTTCAGCAGGGAGAGGATGAGAGGTGGAGCAGCCTGGACTCGCACTGGGGCCCATCTGGGATGCGAGTCACAGGCATCAGCGTTACCTACCGCGCCCCGGCACTTCTGCTTTTCCATGGCTGTTTTTCCCTTGGATAGGATGATGGGATGACACACTACTTACTTATCTGGTTTTTTGCTTTTTTTTTATTCCTGGCAGAACTTGTCTTTACTAAAATGGAGTCAAGTAAAAAGATGGACTCCCCTGGCACAATGCAGGCCAACCCACCGCTGAAGCTGCACCCTGACCGCGGCGCTGGGACAGCTGTTTTCGTCCCTGAGCAGGGAGGTTACAAGGAGAAGTTTGTGAAGACTGTGGAGGACAAGTACAAGTGTGAGAAGTGCCGCCTGGTGCTGTGCAACCCGAAGCAGACCGAGTGTGGGCACCGGTTCTGTGAGAGCTGCATGGCTGCTCTGTTGAGGTGGGTGCCCTCGCTTAGCCTGCTTGTGCCTGGCCTCGCTCCTCTACCCACCTGTTTGTCTGTTTCCCAACAGAGTAAACCTCTGACGGTTTTACTCACCCTGGAGGAGCGAATGAAGGCCGGGAGCCCGGCTCGTGGCGCTCCAGGAGCCTCCGTGAAGTCCGCGTCTGCGCTTGCTGGGGTCCGTGCAGGCCTCTGTCCCTCCCCACCCGCCCTCTTCCTCCGAGGGCTCCCTCCTGGCGTCAGCTCCTCTGCCTGTGCAGCTCCGTGTCTCTTGTTGTTTTGCTCAAGCAGCTGCTAGTTCTGTGGAGGAGAGGGAGGAGCAGCCATTGAGACGGAGCTGTTGAAGTTGCAGACTCTGGCGTGCGGCGTGCCACGCCTGAGCAGTAGCCCTGTCCGTGCTCTCGTGTAACCCAGAGGGGCGGCTAGAGCTTACAGACCAACATCGGGCAAGAAGCAGCTTCCTCCGTCTCACAGCTGCTGTCTGTTTTCTGGATGCTACACTGGGCGGTAGGGTAACCTAGGACATACCGCAACCTTGTTGTGGCCCTAGGGCACATCACCCAGGGAAGAGTTGCCCAACTCCTTCCAGTTCACCACTTGAGCCTGGGCTGCCCAGACCCTCGGGCAGGCACAGCACCCAGCCTCCCTCCTTGTCACTCTCCTCTCGGTGCCTGCCCCCACCCCCAACACAGCCGGTCTTGCCACATATCCCAAACCGTCCACTCTCTTTGGCCTGCTTATAGGTACGATGACTTTCTTTTTTTCTTTGATTGATGATTTGGAAGTCGGAGTTACACAGAGAAAAGGAAGAGGGAGGGAGGGAGGGAGAGAGAGAGAGAGAGAGAGAGAGAAAGGTCTCCCATCCGCTGGTTCACTCCCCACATGGCCGCAATGGCCAGAGCAACGCTGATCAAAAGCCAGGAGCCAGGAGCTTCTTCAAGGTCTCCCACGGGTGTGCAGGGGCCCCAGGACTTGGGCCATCTTCTACCCAGGCCATAGCAGAGACCTAGATAGGAAGTGGAACAACCGGGACTCGAACTGGTACCCATATGGGTTGCCAGCACTGCAGACAGCAGCTTCACCCGCTCGCCACAGCACTGGCCCTGCCACGATGACTCTTGCGTTGAGCCTAGTGGTGGCTTGGTGAACTTAGCACTTGATTGCCCTGCCCCTCTGCCCAGAAAAGGCCTACAAGTGGGGGGCCACAGGGGAGGGGGCTGCCTCCCATGCAGTGGGCACTGGCCTTCCAGTTCGGTGGAGACGATCTGTGTGGAGAGTGTGCTGAATGTTCTTAGAAAGCAGGAGCCTGTGAAGCAGCCCCAGCAAACCGCAGGCGCCGGCGCCGAGGAGCCAGTGCGGCTCTGAAGTCAGACGTGACTTTCATGTGCTTTGAAAGGGCTTTACTGTGGGACTGAGCTGAAGTGTTCTACTTAGTAAGTTCCTTTTGGAAAATCAGCATGTAAGAAAGTCATCTCTTTTCTCCTGTGGCTTCACATTTGAACTCAGCTCAAACGCCGCCGGGGCTCTGCTGCTGGGGAGCGCCTGGCTGGAATGCAGAGCCCTGTGCTCAGCGAGTGCAGAAGCCACTTCCACGCTAACGAACTTGTTGTGTCTCCCTTCAGCTCCTCAAGTCCAAAATGTACCGCGTGTCAAGAAAGCATTGTGAAAGACAAGGTATTCCTGGGCTTCTGATCCATCGTGTGGTCTGGTGTTGGGTTCATCTTTTCACGGGCGTGCAGTGTGTGCACTGGCACTCAGTTCTGCCTCAGTTTTGACCACTGCTGTGCCAGCTCCTACCAGGCTGGTACCGTGTGGTGCAGGCACCAGGACAGATGGGTCAGAGCTGTCGGCCGCTTCCCAGCTGTGTGGGCTTCGGGAGGTCCATAACAGTACTGGTATCCGCTGCTAAGGCTCCCGGAGGCAAGGGTGAGGTGGCCCGGCTGAGGCCCTGTGAGTAAAATCCCTGTGTCTGCAGTCAGATCACGGCTGTCCCCTGGCTGTCCAGCCCACACAGCTTATCCCTGACGCTTCAGAGTTTACCTTTGACCCCTGCTCGTCTGATGACTTCATTTGGATTGCCCCTGCTGCCCGCAGTGTCTTGTGGTCATCGGACGGGAACAGCCCATTGTCTCCTCACACGTTCTGGGTGTCAGCCAGAGCCCGTGGGTGTCACTGCACACTGAGCACAAAGGACTCCCTGCTGGGCCTGATCCCTTCATGCCATCTCTGACAGGTGGTCATCCATGTGCCACTAAACCCTACTGGGTACACTTGGCGCTTGAAACGGCTCATCCTCAAAGTCCTGAAGAGATCAGGAAAAGCACGTGAGGTCCTGCCGTGTCGCCTGACGAAGCGAACAAGAGGCCGTTCAGTTGTGCAGGGAAGCTCTTGCTCTGGCGTCCCCTGTGTGGTGCTTTGCACGTGCTGGGCTGTCGGGCAGCCCAGGCGGATGCCGTGGTTGAGGGCTGCTGGGTGTAGCTACCTTGTCCTGCTGGGGACAAGGGAGACTGGTAGGACCTGCCCTGGAAGGTCTGAGACCACGTGCCTGTTGCTTGGTTGGTTGCTTTATTTATTTATTTTAACAGGCAGAGTTAGACAGTGAGAGAGAGAGAGACAGAGAGAAAGGTCTTCCTTCCATTGGTTCACCCCCGAAATGGCCACTATGGCCGGCGCTGCACCGATCCGAAGCCAGGAGCCAGGTGCTTCTCCTGGTCTCCCATGGGGTGCAGGGCCCAAGCACTTGGGCCATCCTCCACTGCTTTCCCAGGCCATAGCAGAGAGCTGGATCGGAAGAGGAGCAACCGGGACTCGAACTGGTGCCCATATGGGATGCCAGGGCATTAACCCACTGTGCCACAGGGCAGGACCCAAGTCATGACTTTTTAAAAAATCATGTTTATAAAGGATTGGATTTAACTCCATCTTAGTTTATTTTTAATTCTTAACTGTTGTTGATTCTGTTTTTTGCACTGGTGGAGGTCAGAAGGTCTAACTCCCGATTTCTCTTACACCGTGGAGTGTCTTAGAAATGCCTGAGGACAAAGATGTAGATTGTGTTGTTAGATAGAGTAAGAGTATTTGTTTTCTAAGGGTAAAATAAAATTAACACCTACAAGGTTTTCATTTTCAAAAGAAAATATTTTCATTATTAGATTAACCTTTCTGATATATGTTTAAAAGAGTGTTTTTGTTACAGGAGGCCTGTGGTTCCTTTGTGATGAAAAAAATGAGTTATAAGTAGCGTAACCTTAGGAGAAGAAACCAAAATAATTGTTTTACAAATCATCACAAAATATGATCTCTTCCAGGAGTCAGTCTGCTTTAACAAGCCATCTGAGCTGTGATGAGGTGCTTCCGAGCCCTGCTGAAGTCCTTCTGCAGGGAGATCCTGCTCCCTACCCCCCACCCCGTAGCTGGCTCCTGCAAGTCCCAGGCGTGCATATGTGAAGTGGCCTCCTCTTCCCTTGACCTGAGATTACGTCGGTTAATTGAAACTGGATGTTACAGAGTGGTCTTTAATTATTCAGTAGAATTCATTTTATTTTGGCTTATCTAACCAGAGATAGTCAGGTTCAGGTTATAGAATTTAAATTGTGTCACTTAGTGGGGCTCCTTCATTCTACTTACAGAAATTAAGATGGTCCTTAATGCTTCCCGAGGTCCACTTGAGAGTTGCTCTCATGCTCTTTTAAAGTGGTTTTGCCTTGTTCAAAATAGTATGTGCAGATTAAGAACTGTTAATCCCCTAAAATAAGTGTCCTTCCCTTCCAGGTGTTCAAGGACAACTGCTGCAAGAGGGAGATTCTGGCCCTTCAGATCTGTTGTCGGAACGAGAGCAGAGGCTGTGCAGAGCAGTTGGCGCTGGGGCACCTGCTGGTAGGTCCCTCACGGCCCTGGTGGCTTTGACGTAAGGAACACGAGCCCTTACTTTGTGTAGCTGAAGGACGGGTCGCTGGGGCACGGCACCTGAACACCACTCCGTGTGAGTGCTTCGGAACACAGCCGGGCTGCTCGGACGTGTGCTGGGCTGTTTGTGTCATCACTGACAGTTGCCAGTTGTTTTTTAGATATTCTCATTCTATTTAGAATAGAAAAATCTGAATTAGATTTTAATTTTGGAAGTCACATTAAAACCTTTTTTTACTATCAGAGTCCACATAATTTCTTTTTTTTTAATTCACCTCATACTTTACCCTGTTAGCACATTTGACTTGGGATAGAACAGCGCTCTCAGCAGATACCCATCTGCCCATCAACAAGGAAGAGCGACTCAGCTCCTTGACAGCATGCACTAGACGTGGAATTTGGTGTTTCTTGGTGTATTTGCGACTCTGCTGTGAAAACTGGTCTAAAAGCTGAGTGGAAACATCCTGTAGGAATTCATTGTGTGGTGGTTAGAGCATGGTATTTCAGGTTAGTGGTTTTTTTTCTCTGCCAGTTATGAACTTTGAATGGTTTGTCCTACAGGTACATTTGAGAAATGACTGCCCGTTCGAGGAACTGGCCTGTGTGCGCGCTGACTGCAAGGAGAAGGTGCTGAGGAAGGACCTGCGCGAGCACGTGGAGAAGGCCTGCCAGTACCGCGAGGCCACGTGCGGCCACTGCAAGAGCCAGGTCCCCATGGTCACCCTGCAGGTGTGCTGCGCCGCCGCTCAGCGCCGGGACTCGCTCTCAGAGTAGCTCTTCGGATGACTGTCCTTCTTGTTTTTAAAATACGTATTTATTTATTTGAAAGACATAGTTAGGGAGAGGCAAGACAGATCTTCCATCCGCTGGTTCACTTCCAGATGGCCGCAATGGCCAAGGCTTCTCCCTGGTCTCCCACGTCGGTGCCAGGGCCCAAGGACTTGGCCATGTGCGGCTGCTTTCCCAGGCATAGATGCCGTGCTGCAGGCAGCTTAAGCTGCTGCACCACAGTGCCGGCCCTGACTGACCCTTCCAGCAGGACCAGGGAGAAGAGTTAGGAGTCCTAACTTTCACCTGACTTCGTTTTACAGTACAGCTTTGTTGTTCGAGCTTATTTTGATTTATACAGTTAACATTTTCTTTTGCCTTTATTGAATATACTTTCGAGTCTCAAGAAAATAAATAGTAATTATTTAAAATGTAGAATTCTTAACTCGTCCCAGGGAGTGCTCATGGCTCTGCTTTTTTAGGAAAGTGATTAGTTTTACTTACTGGCGAGCCCCTCTGCTGGTTCACTCCCCAGATGCCTGCAACAGCCAGAGCTGTGCTAGACTGGGCTGGAGCTGGGAGCCGGGAACTCAGTCCGAATTTCCCACATGGATGCCAAGGACCCAGTGACTTGAGATGCCACCTGCTGCCTCCCAGTGTGTGCGTTAGTAGGCTATAATTGAGGGTGGCACCAAGACTCAAACCTAGACACCCAGTGTGGGGCACAGACATGCCAGCTGACAGCGTTCTCCTGGCTCGGCATTGGATGGCTGGCCTGGTCTTCGTGCAGCTGTGTAACTGCCACGTCCAGCAGGCCACGTCATCCCAGTGCTGACGCACAGCTCCTATCTTCAGAGCTGAGAATTCAAAATGTTCCTGCCTCAGTTCCTGGCTCGGCTCTCCACCTGTAGGGATGTGTTAGAACCCTGTCTCTTCTGTGTACGTTTAAGAGAGAGGACAGCTGTTGAAGGTGGAGGACAGGCTTCAGAAACAACACCTCTGCAGAGTGCCTGCTGTGTGCTGGATGCTCTCCTGGGAGCTGTGGTCTGTGGGGAAGCTCGCCTTCTAGCAGGAAGAGAGAATTCAAAAATACATGCTGTTGGGTAGAGATGAGTGCATAAAGAAAAATCCCCCGGTCACAAGGGAAGTGGAAGTGACTGGGGCTGGCTGCTGGGGCAACAGCAAGGACTGTGCACTCCGAGACAGTGCTCATGGGGTCATTGGGTTTCAGGAACAGAGTTGAGATGTGAAGGCAAGGGGGGCCAAGGTGACAGGCAGGTGGGAGTGGTGGGGGAGGCAGTGCAGGGTGGAGCACAGGGTTGGCCGAAGGCTCACAGGGGACGTGAGGCGAGGATGACGCTGGGTCTTGTGGTGGGCACAGCTGGGTCCTGCCCCGGAGGGGTTGGTGGGAGGACAGCAGGCAGGGGAACTGGAGGGCAGGTGCTTGTAAGCGCTGAGCACACGGGGTCACACTTGGTCTCTGGTGGGCCATCAGGAGGGTGGAGACGGAAGCCCAGCCAGGGGCTGTGGGCTGCTCTGAGCCCTGACCATGTTGTGCCTGAACTGAGGTTTGTTCTGCAGCTCTTCAGGGTCACTGCAGGTGCTCCTAGTTGCCAAGAACTCTGAGGAACTGTGCCCAGCACTTGTCATAATTGGATAATTCCTGCAGTAATTAAATTCTGGGGGCTGAGACACATATCTGATGAACAGTTCTCCAGGCTTTACATATATTAGTGTATTTCTGTCAGAGTTAGACTTTGTTTCTTGCAAAAATCAATTATTTACAGAGTAGAATCTAGCAGTTAATTTTCGTTTGAAAAGGATGTCAATTAAATACCACACTAAGTACCAGACTGGCCCCAGCTGGGGCTGCGAGTCAGGAGTTAGAGCAGCAGCCCTGAATGTGGGTCTTGAGACCTTCCCGGGCGCCTGACCCGGCACCCCCAGCAGCGGCGCAGGCTCTCGCCTTCAGTCCACCCTGGTGAAGGAGGTAGCCAGACAGCTGAATTCCCGTAGTGTGGGGAGTCGTGTGGCTGTAGTTAGGGTGAAGTGGCTACTACAGCCTGAGCCGGTGAAGCTTTAGTGAGGGGTGGTTTTCAGTTTGGTCTGGGTGGTGAGTCTAGAAACAGGTGGGGAAAAGACAACAGGACAGCTACTCCAGCACGGCTTGATCAGTAGCAAGTTTAAGACCTGAGGCCTGTAAATAAATACTTCTTTTTTTAAAAGATGTGTTTACTTTTTACTTGAGAATCAGAGTTACACAGAGAGAGGAGAGGCACAGAGAGAGAGAGAGAGGTCTTCATCCGCTGGTTCACTCCCCAGTTGGCCACAGCGGCTGGAACTGCGCCGATCCGAAGCCAGGAGCCTCCTCCGAGTCTCCCATGCGGGTACAGGCGCCAAGGACTTGGGCCATCTTCCGCTGCTTGCCTAGGCCATAGCAGAGAGCTGGATTGGAAGTGGAGCATCCGGGACTAGAACCGGCACCCAAATGGGATGCCAGCGCTTCCGGCCAGTGCATTAACCCGTTGAGCCACAGCGCCAGCCCCTGTAAATAAATACTTCTTACAACTTTTACTATACTACTCATAGAAAATGTTAAGAATGTTGATACTAGAGTATACCCTAAGGTTTACGTTGCTGTATCTTCGAGTCTGTGATGGTTATAATAAGCACATGTGTCCAGGGTCACTGCTGGTATAACTCTTCCTCACCCTAACTTCATGCTGTACCCCCACCCTGAAGTGCTGGCACAGCAGGCGCACACCCACTCCTCCCGGACACTGGGGCGGCAGGTGCACACCCACTCCTCCCGGACACTGGGGCGTCAGGTGCACACTCCCTGGCTTCCTTGAATGACAAGAGGTTCTGTGACTCCCAGGGCCTCCTGTCCAATTTGGGGCATGATTTTATTCCCAACTCTTTTATTCTTTTGAGTCTTAAGCTCAAATTTTCATCTCCTCAGGCCGTAAGTATATTTTATTTTATCATTATTTTGAAAATATATTCACTTTTTAAATTTTTAAATTTTATTTAAAGTAGAATTCTCCTTTCTGCTAGTTCACCCCTCAAATGCTCACAACAACTAGTGCTGCACCAGTGTGAAGCCGGGTGCCCAGAACTCAGTCCAGGTCTCCCGTCTGAGTGGTCGGGCCAAACGCTGGTACTGTTACCTGCTGCCTCCTGGGTGTTCATCAGCAGGAAGCTGGAATTAGAAACAGATCTAGGCCTAATGGGAGATACAGGAGTCCCAAATGGCATCTTGATTACTGGTGGCAAATGCCCACCCCTATTTTTATTCATTTTTTTAAAGATTTATTTATTTTGGCAGCTGGTGCTGTGGCATAGAGGGTAAAGCTGCCGCCTGTAGTGCCAGCATTCCATATGGGCGCTGGTTCGATTCCCGGCTGCTCCACTTCTGATCCAGCTCTCTGTTATGGCCTGGAAAAGCAGTAGAAGATGGCCCAAGTGCTTGGGCCCCTGCACCCACATGGGAGTCCTGGAAGAAGCTCCTGGTTCCTGGCTTCAGATCAGCCCAAATCTGGCTACTGCAGCCATTTGGGAAGTGAAGCAGTGGATGGAAGACCTCCCTCCGCCCCCTTCTCTCTCTGTAACTCTCCCTTTCAAATACATAACTGAATCTTTTTTTAAAAAAGCAGCAGAGTGATAGAGACAGGGAAGGAGATCTTGCATCCACGGCTTCACTCCCCAGATGACTCTGACAGCCAGGCAGAAACCAGGAGCCGAGCTCCATCTGGGTCTCCTGCTGGGTGGAGGGATCCAAGCACTTGGGCCGTTTTCAGCTGCTTGAGCTGGTCTTGAGCGGGCACTCAGATGTGGGCTGTGGGCCTCCTGAGTGGGGGTCTCCCCTGACCCCCCGACGCCTGCCCCTCCATGCCTGTCTGGTAGGCAGACCTAGAGCCCCAGGTTGTCCCGATCTTCCTGCGTTGCTGTGGTGTGTCCCACGTGCCAGATGGTGATGAGGACTGAAGTCTGCACCACGGCAGTTCTGGCAGGGATCCCCTTTCCGAGTGTGAGCTGCAGTGTAGACGGTGTGTCAGCTGCTTCCACACGCCAGCTTTCCTCTGCTGCTGAAATCTGTAGGTCAGCATGGTTCTAAGTGTCAAGGGCAAAACTCCTTGTTTACATTTAGTCTAGAAATTTTTAAATATTGGTCTATTTAAGCACATCTGTTAATTAGTGAAAAATCAGGATTGTAAAGATTTCACTTTTGGAGAATGTGTCGTGAAGGAGTGCATCTGGGCACAGCCACTTTGGGAGATAATCTGACAGTATTTATGGTGTTGAACATTCACGTACCCGATTGATTAGCAGTGCTTCTCCTGATTATGCAAGAGACCGACAGCACACGCCCAGAAATGTGGTTATGTGCAGTGCACGCAGCAGACAGCTGGAGACAACACAGCACCCGCGAGCAGGAGCGGCGTGAATACATCCGCTCTGGGGAGCCCGTGGCCGGAACACCTGCCAGGACTCCATCACAGACCACCAGTGTCCTGGGCAGTGATGAGCGCAAGGACTGCCGCTGTGTGCCCTGGTGTCCGAGTACGGTTCCCTTTCTGGCTGTGCCGGGCCCCATTGTCATGTGCCTGAGCTGTTCTCCAGGGGTCTTGGGGTTCAGTGTCTTTCTGGCGAGCTGTACTTTGCTTGTGGACAGGTGTCCAACACTTGTCTGTGACATGTGCCCAACTAGTGCCCCTCGCATTGGGTTTACCAGTCACTGCCATCCGTGTCTGTGAAGTTAACTTCTGTGCCATTCAGAAAAGGGCTAAGCCAAGTTTTACCGTATTTTCCACGTGCTGACGATAATCTTGGTAGGATTTCTGGATCACTCAGTAGCTAGTGCTGTTTTCAAGTCTTTGAGAAGCACTATTTCCAAATCCCAAACTAAGAGGCCAGGGAGAGCCTGCTGGACACGGGCAGGAGGCTGCGCTGTGTGCGCTGAAAGGAAGTGGCCGGGGTGCCACCTCTGTCAGATTCTGCTCCCCCCAGTCACCCCAGCATCCGGAGGTACCTGAGACCGCGAGACGCTCAGGCTTCTGGAAATAACGATGATCCAAGTGGCGCGTGAGTGTGCTGACTTAGGGGACGCTGGCAGTGAGCTGAGTGCTTCCTCTTGAGCACTGGGGGCTGCGGTGGGAACTGGAGGAGGACAGGGTGTGTTTCAGCGTTGATGGCCCTCTGCTCTTCTCTGTAGAAACACGAGGACACCGAGTGTCCCTGCGTGGTGGTGTCGTGCCCTCACAAGTGCAGCGTGCAGACCCTGCTGAGGAGCGAGGTAAGGGCTGCTGGGCCGTCGGGAGTTGGGACGTCTTCGGGACTGGGCCCTGCTCTGCTGTCCGGAGCTCAAGTCCGTGTCTTCACAGTCCGTGGTGGTAACGTGGGTGGAAAACAGAAGCTGCAGGGACGTGTTTGAAGTCAGAAGCAAGCGATTAAAAACTGCAGAGCGGTAAATTCAGAGCAGAAGTGGTCAGAGTTGAGAATTAGTGCAAGCAAAGCTGACACTTTGAAAAGCTGCTTTCGCACCTGTGAGGCAGGAGTCACTGCCCCCTGAAGTCGGTGCTGGTGGCCACCGGTGTCTGTGCCTCACCACCCCGCGCTGGGGCTCTCTCGCCCTTGCTTTGAGAAAGGTGCATTTTGTAGTGCTTGCACTTGGTCAGGATGTAGCCAGATGGGAGACGCCCGGGAGTCTCCTCAGTCCTGTGTGGCTCTGACCTGGGCCCCTCTGGCTGCCACTGCAGGAGCTGCCTGTGGCCCCGTGGGCTCCTGGGCTTCTGCCCCGAGCAGCCTGCTCACCTCGGCCTTTCCCTGCAGCCTGAGACTGTAACGCTGCACACTGGGGTGAGGGACGGCCTCCAGCGACCCTGCGAGAAGGCCCGGTTGGGCCAAGGGCCAGGGAGGCCCTCGGAGCCACTGCCACCTGGAGCTGCCCCAGACTTGCCTGTGCAGCTCTCTGGGATGGGGGTCCTGGCTAGTGACAGCCCCCGCTCTTGTGTGAAGGTCACAGCACGGAGGGAATTCCCAGGGTTTTGTACACGTTTCTGAGTTCTGCTCGGAGCTTTGAAGTCACAGCTGCCTCTCTATTGCTTCTCAGGGGCCGCTAGGCTATGGTATAGGTCATTCTTGTCTCTGTTTCGAAGCTCCTGCAGTCTGTGGTCTCAGAGTGCTGGTGCTGACCCAGTGGAGGAACAGGTGTGACGCTGAGTGCGCAGTGGCACCAGTGTGACGCTCGGCGCTGTAGCTGGTTACATTCACAGCTGCGTTAACAGTGCTTGAAAGAAAATGTCTTGGAATTTTAAATGGACTACTGTGTGCAGTCTCCATGCTGTTACATCATGTGCCTTCCGGGCACATGCCCCACGTCCAGGGCCTGTCCCACCACCTTGACTCCACCCTGGTGCAGACCTTGCACAGAGGTTGGCCATGCTGGCTGTCAGGTAGGCCTCTCGGCTACTCCAGTCTTTTGGACCCCCTCCTCAGCTGTGAGTAAAGCGAGAGACCTGTCCTGGGATCCTCTGTCCCCGTCACTGTCCTGAAGGACGCCCTGCACCCTCCAGGGCGACACAGAGTCTGCACCCCGAGAGCGTGTGTCCCTGGCACACAGGAGCGTGTCTCCAGAGGGGCTTCCCTCGCGAGCGGGCAGCTGCTCTTTCCATACTCTTCCGGCATCCCAGCCTGACGCGTGACTGCACTTTGCCGTTCCCTTCCTCATGCTGGGTGTCACAGCTGATTTTTGTGTGATGCCCCATCAGTATTTCAACTGAACAGAGAGGTTTTTCCTTGGAAGATGAGTTATCTGCTCCCAGTCCTCCTGAAGTCCCTTCCATCAGTTAGAGGTGACAGTGTTAAGATTCATGTTGTCAGAATGGCCTTAGGGGGCTTTGAAAGGCTCTGCCACACCACGGAGGGGAACGACTTCAGGAGCAGAAGTCACCTCCAGTTACCCCAAGTGTCACTGAGCGCTGGGCTGGTGAATAGCCTGCTTGGGAGAGAGCACTCTGTGCACTGCATAGTAGGTGTGTGGCCAGTTGCATCCTAAATGCTTTCTATTTTTTTTTGTGTTTCATGCAATTTTTGTTTATAGTCTTTAAATGTGCATTTCAGTTTACGTTTTTTATTTATTTTCTGAATTCTGGCACCTCAGCATGCCACATTTTAAACAATTTGTTCTAAAGAAATTACAAGCTTAAGAAATGTGACAGTAAATGTATTTCTGTATATCGGTGTGTATTTGTGTATACACGTGGTTAAACTGTATGGTAACTGCATAAAACTCTAGAAAGCAAGTGATGTAAACACACATAGAGCTGATGAACTCCATTCTCAATGGTGCACCCAGGTGCTCTCTGTGCCCTGATATGTTTGAACATTTTCATGCAAACGTTTGTGCCACAACTCATGTCTCTTTCCCGTTGCAGTTGAGTGCACACTTGTCAGAGTGTGTCAATGCCCCCAGCACCTGTAGTTTTAAGCGCTATGGCTGCGTTTTTCAGGTCAGTATCCGACATTTGTCCTTCCTAGTCACTGACATTCTGCCATGAGAGAAAGTTTATATTCCCATTTTCATATGCAAGTTCTGGGCTCTTTTAGTCTTTGCCATGAAACCACACACCCTGTTGCATGGGTGATGAAAGCCGTGTGCAGCAGGCTGGGTACTCACCTGCTAGTCCAGTGACGCTTTGAAACTTCAGGTAGATCTTGTACTGAGGTGGAAGTCAGTACATTAGGAGAGCTACTACATTTGAAACAAGCGAGCAGTGGGAGAGATAGGACTGACGTATGGTGGGGGTTTTCCATGGGTTGATATGGAAATCTTAGGTCTTACTTGAACATAGTGATTAACAAACCAGACAGTGCTGTTAGCATGGGTGTCAGGTTCCAGCCATAGGAATCACACATGGCTTGTGTCATAAATATGTCTTGTGTTTCTGCCTTTGCTGGCTCTGCCCCAGCCAGGGATGGATCCAAAAGGGAGCCCAGCCCGAGGAGCCACACTTCCTGGGAAGGAGTGTGGGGAGGATGTGGGTTGCTGCCACATATGTGGCGTGAGACACCTGCGTCTGGTGGTGGTGGTGGGTTTTTTTCTAAACAAGGCTGAGATTGCCAGTGTGTTGGGACTGAAGTTTCACTTAAATGCAAATCTCCCAGCTGCCCAAAGGCGGCACGTCTTGCCAGGGAACACTGTATTCAGTGTCTGCCACCAGGACTCAGGCTGAAGTCAGGCAGGGACATGGGCGCGTCCGCTCTCTGAGGAGGTGAAAAGACTGAGAGTGAGAATGACTGTGGCCTCCCTGTGCTTTGGTCTCTGTGGAGACGGAGCCTCCCCACCATGTCGTACGCAGCGTCACTCATGCTCTGTGTGTGTGTGTATATATATGTTTATATATAGCCACACTTATATCAACATATATATATGAATTTTCTATGTACAGAGTATATGTTTTGGAGATCATTAAGATGGTTTCTCTGGCTTTTTAATTTTCCAATATTGAAACAGATTCTATTTCCATTCTACTTGTCTCCTTAAATACCTGAAGTACTATTTCAAGTGCTTATTCCTGATTTAAAGTGGTCTACATCTTATGTACTCTGTAGATTGTTCATGTTCTGTGTGTGACTTCCTAAGTCCACTTAGAATGGCGAGGAACGGCACATTCTTAGGTGCAGTGGATGGGAGCTGTAGTGGATTCTGGACACCCTGCTTGGCTTAAACATGGTCGCTGGGCTGTGGTAGCAGTATCCAGCTGCACCTACAGGTATCCAAACATTCTCAATTTATATTTTTAATGAAAAAAGTAACAGAAAGAACAACAGGAACTGAAAAGCTTAGTGTATTGGTATCACAGGAGTGGAACGTTGATAAGAAGGCACTGGCGACGAGAAGTGGGCAGTGTGCACTTGAGGGCAGCGTTGCGAGGAGTTTTCGAAACTCTGGGTGCTCTGTTCCTCCTCAAGACCCCTCCCTGTGCACAGTCGTCCACGTGGCCCCTGGGCGGGACTCTGCCGAGGCTGATGCCTGCTAGCTACGCATGAGACATCAGGAAGCCCCTTCTCTGTTCAGGGCCGCTTGTAGAGCCATGTGTGCGTGTCCTTTGAAATAGAATGACTGGCTCACTGGCTGGCACATCTGCTCTCGCAGGGGACGAACCAGCAGATCAAGGCCCACGAGGCCAGCTCGGCGGTGCAGCACGTCAACCTGCTCAAGGAGTGGAGCAACTCCCTGGAGAAGAAGGTAGGCCAGGGCTCCAGCCGCTGCTGGGCTTTTCCCTCCTCCACATCCTCTCAAGAGGGGACCTTTATTAGTCGTTCATGAAGAGTTGGCAGGAAGATAAGTTATCTTTGCTTGATCTCAGGCTTATGAGTCAAGGGGCTTTGTTTTTGTATATTCTTTGTGTTTTAAATTGCCAGGTAAGTATGCTTTGCTTTTTAAAAATATACATACAATCACGTTGTGGTTATCTCAGCACTGATCTAGATCACGGGTGATCGACACCCAGCCCCAGCTCCTTTGTGGATGAAGGTGACTGGGAAGCTGCCCCCCCCCCCCCGCTTTGTTTCTGTGGCGTGTGGACGTCGTGGCTCGCAGTGGTTACCACTGGCTCCCCTGATGGCAGTGAGGGTCAAGGGTCTTCTTCAAAGACTTCTTTGTGTTTGAGAGAAACAAATAGCAAAACCCATTGCCATTACCACTAGCACCGTGGATGACCGCCTGGAAGCTCCACACACCAGCCACAGACGGGAGCCCCTTCCCTGATTCCTCCCCTCCCGGGCTGTCCTCGGAGGGCTGCACGGGGCTGTGGAGCCCACGGCAGGCGCCTTCCACGTGGAGGACTCTTCCCAGTTGAGTTTGTTGTTTGGGGTTCCGCACAGCTGGGTCTTGTTTTCATGAGAATGTGAAAACTGACGAGAGTTGATAGAGGAGGGGCTGTTGCAGGATCTCCCCTTGTGGCTTGTGTATAAAAGAAGAGCTCGATGAGCACCCAGCACACGTCTGTGGAGAGCGTGCAGCAGGAAGCGCACGGAGACGGATAGAGCCGCCCCGGGTCGGCCTTTGAGTTTGCCAGAGGTTCCTGAAGGTGGAGAGTCCAGGCTGTTTGGAATGTAACTTTTCTTGAAAAACTAACTTTTTTCAAAGACTTATTTTATTTATTTGAAAGAGTTAGAGAGAGAGAGAGGTAGAGACAGAAAGGGAGAGCTCTCCCATCCGCTGGGTCACTCCCCAGATGGCTACAATGGCCAGAGCTGCGCTGATCCGAAGGCAGGAGCCAGGTGCTTCTCCTGGTCTCCCATGGGGTGCAGGGCCCAAGCACTTGGGCCATCCTCCTCTGCACTCCCGGGCCACAGCAGAGAGCTGGCCTGGAAGAGGGGCAACCGGGACTAAAACCTGGCGCCCATATGGGATGCTGGCGCCACAGGTGGAGGATTAGCCTAGTGCGCCACGGCGCTGGCCCCGGTTCTTTCATTTTAAGGGTTAGCTTTGTTACAGTGCTGCGACTTACGTAACACTGGAGGGTCTGAGTTAGGTGATTACGCAGAGGACAGTTGCAGGAGGGAACGTATTGTTTAGTCGGCATCCGGGACAGGGGGTCTGTGAAGGTGTTCCAGGCCAGGTGTGCCTGTGCCCTTCTTTCTTGCCTCGTCAGTTCCCCATTCAGAGAGCGTGGTTGGCATCACTGGAACCAAGCAGGACACTCCCCAGAGCAGCCTCTGCCCACAGCTTGCACTGCTGTGCCTGGTGGCAGTGCAGCTCATGGGCTGTGCTCTGCCACTCAGCAGCTCGAGTGTCTGTCCTGGTTGTTGCTCAGGATTCGTCTCTCTGACCCTGTTGGTTGGAAAGGCCACCCCCCTCCCCTGCCCTTCCAGAAGTGAAGGCTGGGCCATCATAGAGGTCATTCGCGTTCTGTGTCTTCTCAAAGTGTGAGCTTGTTTCTCATTGTGCACTTACTCAGGGCCTTGTTTACTTCGTACATGATTGAGTTGGTTCAGGAGCAGGCTGTCAAGGCTCCTGGATTGTCCTCGTCTCTGAGCCCAGCTTCCTGTGAGCAGTGAGGGCTCGAGGAATTGGGTCCCTGCGACCTGTGGGAAAGCTGAACTGCGTTCTGGGCTGCACGCTCCTGCTCCAGCCTTGGCCCGGCCCCAGCCTTTAGGGGCGTTTGAGAAGTAAGCCAGTGGGTGGGAGCTCTCTTTTCTCTCTGTCTCAAATTAGTTAATTAATTTTAGGACGTACTGATCTTCACAGTCATGGTCCAACAAAAGAATGACTTTTTTTTTTTTGTAAAACAGACTCGGTCACACCTGTCTTCGATCTCTGGGGGAACCCAAGTCGGAGGGAAATGTAGAGTGCCTCTAGTGCCTCCAGCCAGCAGGGCAGGAGTGGAGGCACTCCTGGTGCACAGGGTCCTGGGAGGGCAGGGACTGCTTCCACGCTGCGTGGACCTGTGCTATGCTTCTCCAGGTTACACCTACCTGGTGGGCTTTCCCGCGCGCACAACATCTACCTCATAGATAAGTGAAGCCACGATCCATGGGCACCTAGGAAGTAGGTCCTTTTAAAATGGATAAATAAAAGGCTATGGTGCCTGTTTGTGGCGGGAATAAAGAGTGTTGGAGTTCCATCCCTCTTTGACAGGTGGAAGAGACCCTGTCCTGCTCCGGTGCGGGCTGGTCACTTGGCAGTTCATGGACATTCTGTGATAGCAAAGAAAGCCAATTTTTGCTGAGTAAAATCCTAGGAAAGTGAAGTCATATTTTGTCTGTAAGATGCTGCAAGTTTTATATTCTTTAGTAAATATATATTTGTTTTTAAATAAAACAAACTGTGTTCATTTCCAGCGGTGCTTCTTACTTTAAAATTTTTTTACATCTTATTTGAAAATCAGAGAGTCAGACCTTCCATCTGCTGGTTCACTCCTCAAAGGTCTGCAACACCATGGCTGGACCAGGCCTGAGCAAGGGGCCTGAAATCCCATTTGGGTCTCCTAGTGGTGGCAGGAGCCCAAGTACTGGGGCCATCGCCTGCTGCCTCCCAGGCTGAGCAGCGTCAGGAAGCAGGCTGAGAAGCAGTGCAGCTGGGCCCTAACCAGGCACTCGGATATCGGGTGCAGGTACCCCGGCGGTGGCTTAGCTGCCGTGCCCCACATTGGCCCCAGAGTACCCCTTCCTTTAAGGGACACCTGTCTGTAGGCTGCTTGTCCTTCGAAGGGTAGCATCAGGACTTGCTCTCATCCCACTCTGAGCTGCCCCCGTGTCTGCCGCCCTCGGCTGGTGTGGTCCCCGGGCACTGGTGGTCGTCGCTCATTGCAGAGGTGCCGTCTGGACCGGTCTGCCTCAGAGCAGTACCCTCACCCCTGGGGGGTGGAGGTGTGGGTTGGTGGAGCGCAGCTTGTTTCCAAGGCCCAGGCGCCCTTGCAGAGAGCTTGGAGGAAGGAAGCAGGTGGGGATTGCTTCCGGACTCCTCATGCTGGGGGCTTTTGTGGATCAGTCCTGGGAGCCAGTTATTTTCGGAAAGAACCATTGGGGCAGGCTTTGGCCCAGTGGGCTGGGTTTGTGTCCTGACTCCACTCATCAGGCTTCCCCCTGCCGCTCATGGCAGGCCCCGGGTGCATGTCCAGGCTCCTGGCTGTTGCAGGCATCTGGGTGGTGGACCAGCACGTGGAAGCGGCTCTCGCTCACTCTCTCTCCCCCTTTAAAATAAATAAATAAAAATTAAAAGAGTTGAAAAAATGATTTTAAGAGGTGAAAGGTGGACTTGGGAATGCCGGCTGCGCAGGCCAAAGCTGTGTGGAGCATTCAGGGAGAGGACTGCTTACGGCCTTGAGGAGGGTCCCAAGCCACCTATGCGGTCTTTTTTTTTTTTTAGGCTTAGCTTATTTATTTATCTGACAGTCAAAATGACAGAGAGAGAGGGAGAGACAAAAAGATCTTCCGTTTGTTGGTTCACTCTCAAATTGGCTTGCAGCAGTCAGATCTGGGCCAGGCCAAAGCCAAGAACCAAGCCCTCCATCCTGGTCTTTCGCTTGGATGGCAAGGGCTGTCTCCCTGCCTTTCCCAGAAGCCTTAGCAGGGAACTGTATTGGCGGCAGAGCAGCTGGGACTCAACCAGTGCCCCGACAGGCAGGAGGCAGCTTAATCTGCTGTGCCACAGTGCCAGACCACCTTCTTGATTTTAATTTTCACACTGCAGGATGCAACCCACGGGCAGGTATTGGGCAATAACGTAGCAGGATATAACTAGGAATACTTCTGATTGCCGAATAATAGTTGGATATATTTCTGGGTACAGTGAGACGTTTTGAATGGATGTATACACACAAAATTTTTAAATCAATGTGATTAACATACCCATGGCCTCATGAATTTTTTGAGATAAAATTTTTTGGTAGCTTTATTTATTTATTTGAAAGGCAGAGTTGGAGGGGGGGGAGGGTTTCCATCTGCTGGTCACTCCCAGGCTGGTTCACAATGGCCAGGCCCAGGCCCACAGGGAAATGCTGGCATTGCAGCCAGCACCTTTACCCGCTGTGCCATGACACCAGCCCCTTGTGATTCAAACTTTTAAAGTCTTTCTTAGCCATTTTGAAACATGTATCTCACATTAGTAGCTGTGGTGGACAGTTCCTGCTGGGGCTGTCTCTGTGATGGTGCCAGCATCCCGTGTTGGAGCCGGTTCAAGTCCTCGAGGCTCCACTCTCCGTCCAGCTCCCTGCTGATGTGCTTGGGGAAGCACGAGATGGTGGCCAAGTCCTTGGACTCCTGCCCCGTGTGAGAGACCTGGGAAGAACCCTAGGCTCCTGGTTTCAGCTTGGCCCAACCCTGGCCGTTTTGACCATTTAGGGAGTGAACCAGTGCATGAAAGATATCTCTGCCTGTGCATTCCTCTCTCTCTCTCTCTCTCTCTCATTCTGCCTTTCAAATAGATAAAATGAATTTTGAAAACACAAGACTTACTCCTCTGTCCCCTGGTACCTTCTTAACCTTTCACCAACACCTTAGCTCTTCTCATGCTCACGTAGAAGTGAGACATGCAGTGTTCTTCTGTGCTCGGATTACTTCACTTCACATCATGTGCTCCAAAGACCAGCATTGTTTTGTTAAGTGAAATAGAATCAAATAGAAAATTGGGTGCGTTGTGGCTGATTAGGGCAAGTGGTTCTTTGAAACCTATTTTTAGAATATACACACACAATGTTTCTATAAATGGGGTGAAACATAAGAATGTGCTTGTTACATGTTTCCTCGTCAGAATTTGAGAGCTACTCAAATGAGAAAAGCACCCTATCCTAAAATTCAGCCCGTCGCTGCGCTTTGCTTAAGTTCTGAGAAGTGCGATGCGCAGGACTCTGTCTTCTAAAAAACAGATTTCTTACTTACTGAGAGGCAGAGTTACAGACAGAGAGAGAGAGAGAGGTCTTCCCTCCACTGGTTCACTCCCCAGATGGCCGCAACAGAGTTACAGAGAGAGAGAGGTCTTCCCTCCACTGGCTCACTCCCCAGATGGCCGCAACAGCCAAACTTGGGCCTGTCTGAAGCCAGGAGCCAGGAGCTTCTGGGTCTCCCACGCAGGTGCAGGGGCCCAAGCACGTAGGCCATCTTACATTGCTTTCCCAGGCCATCGGCGGGGAGCCGGATCAAAGTAGAGAAACGACACCCAGAGGCTTGGCTTGCTGTGCCACAGTGCCCAACCCCTAGGAGTCTTTCCTAAATTACCAGAACTTCACTTTCTGTGTGGAGGGATTCTGTTTTCTTCTGGAACTCCATTGGGTTTTGTGAATATTTAATTAGTCATTATCATTAATTCATTGTTTTGTGAATATTTAACTAGCATTATCATTGTTAATTAATATTCAAACCACTTTTTGTTAAATTGATTGAGGCATTTCTTTTTTAGGTTTCCTTGCTGCAAAATGAAAGTGTAGAAAAAAACAAGAGTATACAAAGTCTGCACAATCAGATATGCAGCTTTGAAATTGAAATTGAGAGACAAAAGGAGATGCTTCGAAATAATGAATCCAAAATACTTCATCTACAGGTAAGCAGTGTAAGCCCGTCTGGGCCCAAGTGTGGTGTCTCCTCGAGGGCTTCCTGCCCTGACATCTGGGGACGGGGTGCACACCTCTCTTGCTGGAGTGGAGACTCAGGGAAGGTAGCCTGGGGAGCTGCCAGACAGCCGTCTCTCTGGAGAGCAGGCCTATCACCTCTCTGCTGTGGAAGCCTGAGTTGTAAAAAGGAGCGGTCTCGGTTGTCTGAGGCTCCGTGCTCGTGAGCAGCTGTATGCAATGTCTAGAGTGAGAGGCAGCTGCGTGGCTCTGCAGCTTTCTGATGTGGGGACCCGCCCCCTGCCCACATGGTCACGCTGTGTCACTCCAGAAGCACTGGCCCAGCAGGAGAGCGCACCCTCACCTCCCGAATAGGGGATTCTGTCGTGGGCCCAGCAGGAGAGCGCACCCTCACCTCCCGAATAGGGGATTCTGTCGTGGGCCCAGTTGGCAGTCTCTGCTGGGCACCGTGGAGTAGACTGTCTTGCAGGCCCTGTCTGCACAGAGACTGGCAGCAGACATCTTTGTAAAAAGGCTCCTGTGCACGGCGTGCCCACGGGAGGCACGGGAGGCACTGGAATGATTTGCAGTGTGTTTCCCTGAGTTATCTGAGGAGAAACTGATTTCTCACAACGCAGAGCTGTAATATCTTTGAGACTTCTCTCCTCCCGTTTTGACAGTGAGGCTTAGTCATGCCTTGAATTGTGTTGGAATTTTAATTTTATCTCATTTGTATTAAACTTTGTAGTTGTGCAGAGACAAGAAATATAGGAAACATTAGATTGTCTTAGAAAAGAGTCAAGCTGTTAGTATTGAAATCAAGCCACAAGTGTACGGTGTTCCAGTGTACCAGCAAACCTGGCAACTCGTGACATTTTGCTGAGGACCCAAACAGTGTGCGGTCAGACTGTCCCAGGGGGCCAAGCAAGCCCTGTCTCAGGGCCGTGCCATCCACATGATCCATCCTCCCCTCCTCTGCCTCGGGACAGGTCTGACGCTTTGAAGCACAGCACCTGATTTACCCTTGGCTCAGAGACGCAGGGGAAGCCAGGGACATCGATGTCACGCTAGAACCTACCTGCGGGGCTGTGTGCAGGGTCCAGCACTGTGGTGTGCGAGTTAAGCCACTGTCTGCAATGCTGCCGTCCCACATGGGCACTGGTTTGAGTCCTGGCTGCCCCACTCACTCGCTGCTAATGTGCCTGGGGAAGCAATGGAAAATGGCCCAAACCCTGCACCCATGTGGGAGAATGGGAAGAAACTCCTGGCTCCTGGCTTCTGCCAGGCCCGATTCCCCAGTTCCAGCCATTACAGCCATCCGGAAAGTGAACCAGCAGATGGAAGACCTCTCTCTCTCTTTCTCTCTCTCTCTCTCTCTCTCTCTCTCACTTTCTCACTCTGATTTTCAAATCAATAAATAAATCTTTTAAAAACAAAAAGACTATAACAAAAAGAAGAATGAATAAGCAGTGAGGTTTTTTTTTTTTTTTTGAGATTTATTTATCTTATTTGAAAGAGTTACACAGAGAGAGAAGGAGAGGGAGGGAGGGCGGGCTCTTCCATCCGCTGGTTCACTCCCCAGTTGGCCGCAATGGCTGGAGCTGCACTGATCCGAAGCCAGGAGCCAGGAGCCTCCTCCAGGTCTCCCACGTGGGTGCAGGGGCCCAAGCACTTGGACCATCTTCCACTGCTTTCCCAGGCCATAGCAGAGAGCTGGATCAGAAATGGAGCAGCCGGGACTTGAACCGGTGCCGATATGGGATGCCGGCACTGCAGGCAGCGGCTTTACCTGCTGCGCCACAGCACCGGCCCCATCACTGAGTTAACTTATGACATCACTGTTTATAACAGAAATAACTTACGAGTGTACACGATGATGTTTAGAGACCAAGTAGGAGACCTCAGGGTTTCATGTGCACTCCTTGCAGTCGGCCGGAAGGGCTCTGCACAGTGTTCAGTAGTGTATTCACTCTGCTGTGTGTGTAGAGCATGTTTGTATTTTAAAACTTTGCAGCTGAATAAACCAGTAAGATACAAATCAGAAAGAAAGGGGAGGTGGGTCGCTGGAGCCCAGGGAAGTGGAGCGTGAGCTCTGACGGGGGTCCACGGCCCCTGCGTGTGGGGTGAGCGGGAGGGCAGTGGCTTGTCCTTCTCTTCTCTGTGGAAAGAAAAGCACAGAGCACGCAGACCGCATGTTCCAAAGGAGCTCAGATCCAAGGACACCAGAGCTTGTGCGGCACGAGACACGGTTCCCAGCACTCAGGGCCTCGCCAAACAGATGGGAACGATGGGAGTTAGTTGGACCTTCAGTGTCACGGTGGGATGGGCAGCCTTGGCTGGAGCAGGGGGAGAAATTCTGGCCTGGTTCAAGAAATGGCCATGGGAGGAGCTGTGCTCCCTGGGCTCGCCCCTCCCCACCTGCAGCCAGGGCATTGCCCCAGGAAAGGGCCGCTGTCCACTCGTCACCTTCCCAGCTCTGCCTCCCTCTGCGCGGCCGAGCGGCCCTTTCGCGGTCTTGAGAGGCTGCTCGTCCTGCGCAGACGTGGCCTGAGCTCCAGGGCCCTCTTCCCCTGCTGCCTTTGCCGAGAGACCCTGGCTGCTCCTCAGACACCCTCCAGGAAGCTTCCCACTCACCTCTGCCCTCAGTACTGTCCAGTCCTGTGTGTCCACCACCTCGGTGATGGCTGCCCACATCGCTGCAGGTCACTCACTCCTTGTCTGACCAGGGTGGGAGTGTGGACACGGGGTGGCTTCTGGTGGACACGGTGGCGTCTGGTGGCAGAGCGGTGTGAAGAGTGTGGGATGCAAGGCTGTGTGCTCTTGCTGGCTGCCAAGGGTTGTGTCTTCACACTTCACTTCTTAAAGATCCTGGGTTTTCTTAACTGAAACCAGCTGAGGTGTGAGCCTGCCCCAGCCCCCAGCTGTCGATGGCATGGGCGACGTGTGAAGTGTGAGCCTGCCCCAGCCCCTGCTGTCGATGGCACGGGCGACGTGTGAAGTGTGAGCCTGCCCCAGCCCCTGCTGTCGATGGCACGGGCGACGTGTGAGGTGTGAGCCTGCCCCAGCCCCTGCTGTCGATGGCACGGGCGACGTGGTTCTTGCTGGTGGTGTGAGCTGCTGCTGCGGCTGCCCAGGCACCTCGTGCTCTGAGCCCAGGTGCACTGTGGCTGAGAGAGGTGGGCTGCAGACGGGGCGTGTTGCTGGGGACTGACTTGCCAGGTTCTGCGTTGCTTTTCCTAGTAAGTTCTACACTTGCATTAAGCTCTGTGCTCCTCCCAGCACTGTGGCCAGTAGTGGCCCCTCTTCACGAGTAAGGCGGTTAAAACCTCACCCGCCTTGGAACTGCCCTCACACAGCAGGAAAGTCTGTTTTCAAAATAGCAGATTTCCCCCTGCTGTACATGGGACTCCTTTCGAGTTGATGGTTGAGCCACGTCTGCGTGTCCCTGTGCATGCTGCACATGTGTCCTGTGTTCTGTCCCTGCACACGCACGCTGACTCAGCACGCCAGGCTTGCTGCGGCACCCCCTGCTCGGCCCCGGGCTGCGCGTCACTCCCGCCTCTTCCTGACAGCATCTCAGGCCATCGTGGGCTCACTTCTCTTTGCCTGTTGTCTGCATCCACATCAGCGTGGCTGCAGTATCAGCAGAGCATATGAGAGTGGGTTCACAGACATTCCCTAAGATGTGTCTGGGTCTGGATGTCCACTAATGGGAATAGTATTGGCTCCCAGGAAAAATTCTGTAGATTCATTAAATATTCCTCTCCCACGTGTGTGTGTTTAAAATAAAGGGATGTTGGTATAGAAAGAGGTTTTTGTTTTGTTGAATATTAGCTAACATTAGATTTCTTGAAAAAAATAGGAAGGGTAACACTTTTTTTAAAAAAAAAGATTATTTATTTGAAAGTCAGAGTTACACAGAGAGAGGAGAGGCAGAGAGAGAGAGAGCGAGCGAGAGAGCGAAGGCTTCCATCCGCTGGTTCACTCCCCAATGGGCCGCAACGGCTGGAGCTGCGCCGATCCAGAGCGTCTTCCCAGTCTGCCACGCAGGTGCAGGGACGAGGACTTGGGCCATCCTCTACTGCGTTGCCAGGCCACAGCAGAGAGCTAGAACTGGAGCAGCTGGGACTCGAACTGGCACCCATATGGGATGCCAGCACTGCAGGCGGTGGCTTTACCCGCTACGCCACAGCACCAGCCCCGACATTGCTTTTACACCCAGCATGTCGCCCAAACCTGCCGGGCTCCTTCCTCCTGGTTGGGAACAGCAGCACAGGTGCTAATGCTGCGTGCTACCTGGAGACCTCGAGGGGGCAGCTCAGCCAGGGAGCATCAGAGGCAGTCTGGGCCCACACCTCCCCACGCACTCAGCGGCTCACCTCGGGAGCTCTGTTTCCCAATGCAGATCCATCCTTTTCAGAAACGGAAACGCTCACAGGCCTGTCGCAGAGTCAGGGACCACTGTCCTCACTGCCATCACTGCCAACATGGCCTGAGGGTAGCAGGAGTCGGGCCTTGCTGGTGGTGGCCACGCCTGTCCGTGAGCTTTGTCCCTGCGCTCTGTCCCCTGGTGCTCCGTGCAGGGCAGGCACAGGACTCTCAGGCTGTTGCCTGCGTCAGTGCTGTGTAGAGCAGGTGCGTGGGGCACAGCAGGCCCGTGAGAGCTCTCCGCCAGGGCCCGGATGTGTTCCCAGGCACCTCTGCCGCCTCGAATGCTCTGGCTGCGTTCCCCTGGCCCTCGGCTGATGTTCAAAGAGAAAACGGCCACATGGCTGTGACTCCAGCACCCTGAGCCTGAGGCTCCAGGGCAGGCAGCAGGGGTGCGGAGCCGCCTGCACTTAGTGCGGTGACGCCTCCCTGTGCCCCGGCCCCTCCTCTGGGAGGCAGGGTCCCCAGTACCTGCAGCCCCTGAAGTACATACGGATGAGACGGCTGTGGGAACCTGGCCTGGGAGGGGGGGGGGGGAGGGGGAACCACTCGTGAGTATGAGGGCAGGATCACATCCTGGGTCAAAGTGGAGCTGGGGGGACCAGCTGATCCTTAGATACAACATGTGGGCTGGGCTGAGATGGAGCCGGCGGGAGCTCCTCCCGACCCTGTATGAGCACAGCAGAGAGGTTTGGGTGGAACCCTCCATTTGATCGTCCAAGTGTGTGTGCGCATCGCCTCTCTTCCGGTGGCCCTGCGTGGCAGAGCAGTGGACGCGGTGGGCCCGATTCACTCGTTTTCCATGGGTGGTGTCTTTCTAGTCCTTTCCCACCACGCTCCCTAGAGCGGGCTGGCTCCCACCCCCTGCTTGGTCAGGTCTGGGTGCTGGGCGGCTGCTCTGCCCTGGGCTGGCTAGTCCTGGGTGGGTGGTGGCACGTTTTCGGAGTCCTGACTTTTTGTCTTTTCAACACTCGACTTGGCAGCGAGTAATCGACAGCCAAGCAGAGAAACTGAAGGAGCTGGATAAGGAGATCCGCCCGTTCCGGCAGAACTGGGAGGAGGCCGACAGCATGAAGAGCAGCGTGGAGTCACTGCAGAACCGCGTCACCGAGCTGGAAAGTGTGGACAAAAGTGCCGGGCAGGCGGCTCGCAACACAGGTGAGTGCAGGCCTGGGGGCCAGGCTGTGCACCCAGACGAGTGCCGTGTCCAGTGGCAGGTCAGGTGAGTGCCGTGTCCAGTGGCAGGTCAGGTGTGTGGCGTGTCCAGTGGCAGGTCAGGTGAGTGCCGTGTCCAGTGGCAGGTCAGGTGTGTGGCGTGTCCAGTGGCAGGTCAGGTGTGTGGCGTGTCCAGTGGCAGGTCAGGTGAGTGCCGTGTCCAGTGGCAGGTCAGGTGTGTGCCGTGTCCAGTGGCAGGTCAGGTGAGTGCCGTGTCCAGTGGCAGGTCAGGTGAGTGCCGTGTCCAGTGGCAGGTCAGGTGAGCGCCGTGTCCAGTGGCAGATCAGGTGTGCGCCTTGTCCAGTGGCAGGTCAGGTGTGTGGTGTGTCCAGTGGCAGGTCAGGTGAGTGCCATGTCCAGTGGCAGGTCAGGTGAGTGCCGTGTCCAGTGGCAGGTCAGGTGTGTGCCGTGTCCAGTGGCAGGTCAGGTGAGTGCCGTGTCCAGTGGCAGATCAGATGTGCGCCGTGTCCAGTGGCAGGTCAGGTGTGTGCCGTGTCCAGTGGCAGGTCAGGTGAGTGCCGTGTCCAGTGGCAGGTCAGGTGTGTGGCGTGTCCAGCGGCAGGTCAGGTGTGTGGCGTGTCCAGCGGCAGGTCAGGTATGTGGCGTGTCCAGTGGCAGGTCAGGCCTTTGCCATGTTCCGTGTCCAGTGGCAGGTCAGGTGTGTGGCGTGTCCAGTGGCAGGTCAGGTGAGTGCCGTGTCCAGTGGCAGGTCAGGTGAGCGCCGTGTCCAGTGGCAGATCAGATGTGCGCCGTGTCCAGTGGCAGGTCAGGTGTGTGGCGTGTCCAGTGGCAGGTCAGGTGAGTGCCGTGTCCAGTGGCAGGTCAGGTGTGTGGCGTGTCCAGTGGCAGGTCAGGTGTGTGCCGTGTCCAGTGGCAGGTCAGGTGTGTGGCGTGTCCAGTGGCAGGTCAGGTGTGTGGCGTGTCCAGTGGCAGGTCAGGTATGTGGCGTGTCCAGTGGCAGGTCAGGTGAGTGCCGTGTCCAGTGGCAGGTCAGGTGAGTGCCGTGTCCAGTGGCAGATCAGATGTGCGCCGTGTCCAGTGGCAGGTCAGGTGTGTGGCGTGTCCAGTGGCAGGTCAGGTGAGTGCCGTGTCCAGTGGCAGGTCAGGTGTGTGGCGTGTCCAGTGGCAGGTCAGGTGTGTGGCGTGTCCAGTGGCAGGTCAGGTATGTGGCGTGTCCAGTGGCAGGTCAGGCCTTTGCCATGTTCCATGTCCAGTGGCAGGTCAGGTGTGTGGCGTGTCCAGTGGCAGGTCAGGTGTGTGGCGTGTCCAGTGGCAGGTCAGGTGAGTGCCGTGTCCAGTGGCAGGTTAGGTGTGTGGCGTGTCCAGTGGCAGGTCAGGTGAGTGCCGTGTCCAGTGGCAGGTCAGGTGAGTGCCGTGTCCAGTGGCAGGTCAGGTGTGTGGCGTGTCCAGTGGCAGGTCAGGTGAGTGCCGTGTCCAGTGGCAGGTCAGGTGTGTGGCGTGTCCAGTGGCAGGTCAGGTGTGTGGCGTGTCCAGTGGCAGGTCAGGTGAGTGCCGTGTCCAGTGGCAGGTCAGGTGAGTGCCGTGTCCAGTGGCAGGTCAGGCCTTTGCCATGTTCCGTGTCCCTGCAGTCAAGGTGGAAGCGTCCCCATTCAGGGTCCAGTGGGAGTCCTCAGAGCCCTTCCCGAGAGGCTGGGGCCACAGGGCTGGCCGACAGGCACAGGGACGCCGGGTCCTGATGGTCCATTGTCCCAGGCCGTGCTGCTGTGGTCCAGGGGCAGGAACTGGCAGGGCCTGCTCAGCAGCCCTGTGACAGCCAGGAGCGGAAGTGAGTGGGGCCTCAGGACCGAGCGGGTGCTGAGTGTGTGTGAGGAGGGCTGGTGGTGGAGAGGAGCGGGATCGCTGTGGTGCGTGTGGGGCTGCACCGTGCAGGCAGACGGCTTGCACTGGGAGCGAGAGAGCAGCTGAGACCCCACAGGTGGGCGAGTCGTGAGCCCACCTCTCCCAGGGGCTCCCACCCGGCAGACCCCAAGGTGGCTACGGACTTGACCACCCTGTGTGCTGCATCATCAGCCCCACACTCCCCACCGTCCACCGTGGCTGCCCGGGGAGAGGGGAAGACAAGCCCTCCGCACGGCAGGCTTGGGCGCGCGCCCGCTTCCCCCTAGCGCCCGGGCGCCTGGCCGCGGGACTGCTCGGTGCGGATGCTCGTGCGGCTGCGCGCGCGCCTCACCTGCCGAATCTCTCCTCGCCGCGGTAGGATTGCTGGAATCGCAGCTGAGCCGGCACGACCAGATGCTGAGCGTCCACGACATCCGCCTGGCGGACATGGACCTGCGCTTCCAGGTCCTGGAGACCGCCAGCTACAACGGCGTGCTCATCTGGAAGATCCGAGATTACAAGCGGCGGAAGCAGGAGGCCGTGATGGGGAAGACGCTGTCCCTTTACAGCCAGCCCTTCTACACGGGCTATTTTGGCTATAAGATGTGCGCCAGGGTCTACCTGAACGGGGACGGGATGGGGAAGGGGACTCACCTGTCACTGTTCTTTGTCATCATGCGTGGAGAGTATGATGCTTTGCTTCCTTGGCCGTTTAAGCAGAAAGTGACGCTCATGTTAATGGATCAGGGGTCCTCTCGGCGCCACCTGGGGGACGCCTTCAAGCCTGACCCCAACAGCAGCAGCTTCCGGAAGCCCACTGGAGAGATGAACATCGCCTCTGGCTGCCCCGTCTTTGTGGCCCAAACTGTCCTGGAAAACGGGACGTATATTAAAGATGATACAATTTTTATTAAAGTCATAGTGGATACTTCGGATCTGCCCGACCCCTGACGAGCACCTGGGGAGGTGGATTCAGCAGAAGGCAACTCCTCTGGGGGGGTGACCAGTCTGTCTTCACTGAGGTCCTCGTGCTCGGAAAAGGACCTTGTCGAAGGGACGGAGGAGGAGGCGGCGGAAGGCAGACGCGCGGCCGGCGGGAGGAGCCACCGTGAACACCTGACACGTTTTCTATAGACTAGCAACACTTCACTCTGAGGAATTATTTATCCCTCGCCGAGATAAATACTGCTGTCAGAGAAGGGTTTCATTTTCATTTTTAAAGATCTAGTTAACTAAGGTGGAAAACGTATATGCTAAACAAAAACAAAAAAAAGTGATTTTTTTTTCTTCCTTAAACTTGCACACCAAAAAAACAAAACACACACGTGGGGACAGCTGGCCACCTCAGCATGTTAAGTGAAAGGAGAGTTTATGAAATAATAATGCAATTCTGATATATTCGTTCTAAAACCCAAGAGTGCAATCTTGTTTCAAATATAGTATATTGTCTATTTTTAAGGCCTCATCTGGTCTCTGTTTTAATAATTTGTTTGTCAGAAGACCCTGAAACACACCCAGGTCTTTTTTGGAAAGTCTCTAAATTCAGAATCATTTTTTAATTTAAAGTTCTACAGATAATTATTACTGCACACATTTTATTTTAAAACGTTGATAGACTGATATTTCTTGGAAGAAAATGTAAAATATCAAACACTGGTTATCACTTGTGATAGGAAAGAGCATATCCAACCTGCTGTTATTTCTCGTTGGAAATGGAAGCCTTCAGTGCTGCCGTAGTCCGTGACACTACTTCAGAGTGACTGCGGAAGGGACCTTGCTCGTGGATGCTGTGCATCGTTCGCAGACTTATAGTTGTCTTCACCCTAAAATAGGGCATCAGTTGAACTTTGAAGTTCTAAACAGAATCCTGTAGGTTTTTAAAATTCTGCCCCGTGTTCAGACAAGCTCTCTGTTGCTGACAGCTCGACCTCGGTCCCAGTGTCCGCGTCCGGGGTGGGCAGGCGGCTCGTGCCGAGGGAGGCCACAGCAGGTGTGTTCCTTCATCCTGTCATTGCTGCATGCTGTCAGTGATCTCCGAGAGGCAGAGGTGGCACGCGGTGCCTGTGCCTTAGATGCGCCATGCTGCTTCTTGACCCTGGGTTGGTGTTGGGCGGCACCTGGAAGGCCATGGTTTGCCAGACTTTGTCCACCCCTAGGTGTTCTCCACAAGGGCCCTCAGACAGCTCTGCCTGCCGAGGGGAAGCCGGGCTCCACTGTCAGCCTCCGGAGTCGCCACTGCTTGGTTGTCACAGATTTCAAATCTCTGGCCCCGGCACGGCCTGCCCCACCCTGAGGGCGGCAGGTGGGGAGCATTAGCCACATCTCCCCGTGTCCCCAGCTGGGGCCCTGGAAACCCACACAAGCTCAACGCAGAACCCTGTGAGCATTCCAGAGACCGATGCTCTGGGGGGCCTGCCCAGGCCGACCCACGGGCGGCCCCGAGCCACCACGCTGGTGGGAGGGATGGCTGGGGCCCGCTTTCCCAGCCTGCGCCTGCCCGGACGCACTCTCCACCACTGTTTACTGTTTCTCAATGGTCCAACTGTGATTGAAGCCTGGAGCCCTGCCCTGTGCCCCTTTTGCTATGCACCACGCTTCATGGTGCTCTTACCACTGATGGGTGCTACACGCAACGGGTGCTTCTTAGACAGAACCAATGTGTGCGAACCACCGCATCTGTGCCACTCGCCCAAAAGACGCGCCCACGATTGGCCAGCTGGGCCGCGCACTTCAGACTGCCTGCCTCTGGGCTCTCCCCTTGGTGGCTCGGGGACAGCTGGGTTGGTGCCCGGTGGCCCACCGTGTCTCTGGTGCTGCCATCTGTCCTGGGTGTGCCTTCGCCCCAGTGCCTGCTGGAAGTGCCCTCCCCACGCACACCTGTCCCCGCGCCTCCGGGAGTGACCTCCTTGGCTCAGAGCACCTGTCCCGCCCTGTCGTGGTTCCAGCGCGCAGCCGTCCTCTGCTTCCTCCACCCTCCGGGACGGCTTTCTGGCCAGAGCCTCGTGTCCCTGCACAGAGAGGAAGGGCTCCCTGCAGGGCCGCGCATGCCCGTGTGTCCCCGGCTGTTCCAGGCCCATCCGCTGGGTCCTGCCCTGGAGATCTGGCGGAGGGGAGCTGCTTGGCCATCCCTACCTGGCCTCAGGTTTCTCAGGCCAGGGACTAACCACAGAGACCTCCCTGCGCCTCCTTGCCCTTCACAAGGAGTCTGTACGGTTCCAGCGAGCGTAGGATGAGCAGCATCGGGGTCGGGTGGAAAACCAGCCGCTCCCCTTCGCGGGTTGCAGTCCTGGCCGGGGATTGGAAAGCCCCTCCCTGCTTTCCCAGCAGCTCCTGGGGGTGTGCTGGGCCCTCCCCACCCCCACCAGAGCCCCTGGGATGTGACTGGAGTGAAGGAGGGCACGACCTGGGTGACAGCGGAATTGGGGGGTGCCCGTGCCTTTCCGCCTGTGTTCTGTGTGTGACACTTGAGGCCCAGGACCCGCTGGCGTGGTCTCGTGGATGCTAGACGTGCCCCCCGCTCCCTGTGCTGCAGGTGGCTCCGTCCCAGGACTCCTTGGTACCCTTGTTTGGTGCTCGCCGCGGGGGCCGGCCTTGGGCTGGGTCTCCTTGCGGCTGAGGCCCAGCTGCCCTTGCTGGCAGCGCGGGGCCTCCCCACTTCACAGGGTCCTGGCAACAAGAAGTGAAGGGTGGTGGCACGCTCTGCGTCTCCGGGTGTGTGCGTCTTCCTTCCTGCAAGTGACAAATCCCCAGAAGTCAGACCCACCTGAGTCCCTCGGCCTGAGTTCCGCCCTTGTGTCCCTGGCCCTGTGCAGGTTCTCTCCAGTGCTCCCGCCCAGGGCCGCAGGGGCAGCAGGTGGTCCTGGGTTGGACCCAGCTGCCGCTTGTGTGTGTGCGAGCCCCCCGTGGCGCTCAGAGCCCACCGCACTGGCGCTGGGGCTCGTGCTAGGGGAGCGTGAGGAGCCAGAAGCCGTGGTGTGTCCGCGACAAGGCTGAGTGGGCCCTTGCTCTGTGCAGGCAGACAGACCCGGCCCCGCGTGGGCATTTCTCGGGAGCCGGGCTTCTCAGCTGCCCGCGGTTTCAGCAGCACGGAGGGAGGCGGGGAAGGAGTGTGTGCGTCTGTCTGTCCCCCGGACGTCAAGTCTTGCAGGAGCCTCGGAGGCCTTGAAGCCAGCTGTGTGCTGCTGTGCTGCTCGGGCTCCGGGTGAGGCCCTGAGCCCTAGTCCCCACACCCCCGGGCAGCCTTGAGCCCACCAGGAGGCGCTCTGCTCAAGCAGCCTCCTGCCTGTCCCACCTTTGTTCTCCCTGGGCAGTGGACACCCTGCCCACAGGGACTCCCGCTGAATTGGCTCTTTGACAACATGTGCCCTTATCCACACATGGCCCTCCCTGGTGAGGATGTGGGTGTCCAGTACAACCCCATGGGGACAGCCACCTCCTGACCACCAGTCTGCCTCTGGGCTGCCCAGGTCGAGGCCTCGTGTCCCGGCCGATGCCTGCTGTCCTGGTATTGTTATTTATGGTGCCCCCTACACTTGACAGTGCCTGGACAAGGTTGTCTGGACAGATCTTTAAACATAGGTGGGTCACTCTCTGTCAGCCCAAGGGGACACCAAGGGGTGAGCTGACCCCAGCGGCCAGGCCCACCCCTGCTTTCTCCCTCTGCACCTAAGGGGTGGTGCAGGGCCCGCAGGGTGGCGGCGCTGTGCCTGCCTGGGCGGTCACAGGGTCAGTCAGAAGCGCATTCTCTCCGGGGGCCTCCCGGCGCCTTCCTCTGCTTGAGGTCATCAGCATGTTGAAAGGGCTCAGTGGGGCTGGAAAACAGTGGTTTTTACTTTTAGTCCAGAGCTTTACTTACCAGACTGCGAAGGAGAGCTGGGGGAATTCTGGGGGCTCCTTCATGTTAGTGCGTGCGAGACGAGAGGGCCTGTCACTCAAATTACTTCTCAGCCCAAGACCACGGTTCTGTCTTCCGTTTGCAAATCTGTCACTCTTCCCCCGAAGTAGAAGAGGTGCCCGCGGTGGGGTGGGGGCAGTGTCTCCAGCACGCAGGCGGTTCCCATGTGTCCTGGCTGCCCCGCGGGCTCCGCTGTCCTCCGCACAGGGGTGTGGGCAGTGGCACGGGGCAGGGCGGCTGCGGTGCGGGCGAGGAGGCCGGGGGCGGGGCTTGCATCTCATTTCCCCTGCTGTGCTGTAGCTAGAGTCTGTCCGTCCGTCTGTCCGTCTGTCCTGTGAATTCTCGCCGTGAAAAACGAGGCTAAAAGTCCAGGATTGCTGCACCACTCTGTAGTTAGTGGTGATTGGTTTTATAACTCAGTCCCCTTAGACAAGTAAGATAACCTTCAACAGCAAACTCGATGACTAAATTGGAAATCGTAAAAGCCGGCACCGTCCCAAGGATGTCTGTAGGAAGTAGCGCTAAAGAACGCCTGTGACGCGGAAAGCGTGCGAGCCGCGCAGACACCGTGTGACCCCGTAGGATTGCGTTTTCTGATGGCACACCTCTTGCGTTCAGTTCTGTTACCCACAAACAAAGACCAAAGAAGGCCAATCTCTCATTTGACTCTGTATTTTTAATCTGCCTGTTTAAAAAAAAAAACAAAAAATCAAAAAAAAACACAAAGCCGTCCGTAGTAGCTGCTCGCTGTGAGGACCCATCTGGACAGTCAAGTGATCGTGACCAGTGATTCCCGTCCTGTGTTTTTCTGCTCTTCTAAGAAAAAACAAAAAGACAGTCTAAGTTATTGGTCAGCAATAATCATGTTGTTACTATGCGTTAGCGACATGTCTGATCTTCTGATAGCATTATTATGTGTTATATTTTTGTTTACTGTATATTGTGTGTGGTTTTATTTGGTATTTATTTGTGTTTTTGAGGTCTTGCAATGTTTTTGTGTTTCCTATGCTAATAACTAAAGTTTGTAAGACTGTAGAATGCAAAACTTTGAAATGCTAAACTGTCTTATTAGAGGAAAATAAATCTGATTAAGGAGTCCTGGCTTCTTGTCGCACCGCGTCTCCCAGGCCACACGCTGTGTGGCTCTGCCACCTTCAATAAGGACCCTGCGAACTGCGTGCGGTCCGTGGTGTGGCCTCGGGGCCTCCCCTGAAATGCCAGGCCCCGGCTCTCAGGGTGGCTGGCCGAGGAGCGTGTGCCGGCATCTGGCACGGGAGAGGCCAGCGCGCGCCGACCAGCTGCCGACCGCTGGCCTGGGCTCCCATTACCCCTGGTGGGACTTGGCGTCTCTGGGCTGCTTCCGCGTCCCTAAAATGCAAGGGCGCCCTCTGCTTCCTTCCTGGGACCGGCGAGCAGGGAGGAGGGGCAGAGCGTAAGCTGCCGCTTGAGACGCTGCATCCTGAACGGGAGTCCCTGGGATCCAGCCCCACCCCCAGTCTCCCTCCCTGCTAACAGGCACCCTGAGAGCAGGCGAGTCCCTGCCACCCTGAGGGGGGACCCAGACCGAGTCCCGGCTTCGGCCGGGCCCAGCGTCGCAGAGTGAACCTCTGGAGGGAGGTCCTGCCGACCTCCCTCCCCGCCCCTCCCTTTCCAAAGCCGAAGCCCCGCCGCGCTGACCCTGCTGACCGCCATGCAGGCGGATGCTGGAGCCCCGGGCTCACCGCCCACGGCCAGCTGCCTCTGTCCAGCAGTTGTCTGGGGCAGCCCGGGGTGAGGAAACCCCACCTCGCCCCTGGGGCGCCCCAGAGCCATCCGAGCACCCTGCCCCCAGAGTACACACTCCTGCAGCCTGGGCAGCGCTCTGCCCAGCCTCCCCCCCTTCATGGCACACCATGGGGCCAGGGCCAGAGATGCCCTCAGCCATCCGGTGTGCCCCCCGTCCTCCCTCCAGAGCCGAGGTGCTCCCAGGGGCCCTGCACTGGTGCATTCCAGCCAGGCCCATGCTCTTAGCCCAGCCCCAGGTGGAGGCAGCCATGCTGGCCTCCACAGTCCCGCCAGGCCGTGGTGCCCAGAGGCTGTCCCCGTCCTGAGGCCCTGAGTCTGTGAGCCCCTGTGCTGGTGGTGGGGGCCCACACTTCAGCCTTCTCCCTAGGCTCTGGCCCAGCAAGCTACAGGTGTGGACGCTGCCACCTGTGGCCCAGGCCAAGCCGAGAGACTGGCCAGGCCAGCTGAGGCGGCCGACCAGGGTTTCAGAAACTATTCTGGCTGTCACCGCGGCTCAACAGGCTAATCCTCCACCTTGCGGTGCCAGCACACTGGGTTCTAGTCCCGGTCGGGGCGCCGGATTCTGTCCCGGTTGCCCCTCTTCCAGGCCAGCCCTCTGCTGTGGCCCGGGAGGGCAGTGCAAGATGGCCCAGGTGTTTGGGCCCTGCACCCCATGGGAGACCAGGAAAAGCACCTAGCACCTGGCTTCAGATCGGCGCGGCGGCCGGCTGCGGTGGCCATTGGAGGGTGAACCAACGGCACAGGAAGACCTTTCTCTCTGCCTCTCTCTCTCACTGTCCACTCTGCCTGTCAAAAAAAGAGAAAGAAACTGTTCTTTCACCCTTCTGGAATCTTTTCCCCCAGGAACAGAAATAGGTAGTAACCCCCGAAACCTACTGGGCTTGGGCCTGGGCCGGAGACAGATGGGGCCCCTCGGAGCCGGCTTCAGGGGGAGCTGTGCCAACCACAGTTGCTGGCAGCAAGAAACAGGTTTGGGCAGGGCGTTTGGTGCCGTGTCACCTGGCATCCCTGATCAGAGTGCCGGCTCAGCTCCCAGCAGCTCTGTTTCCAGTGCAGCTTCCGACTCTGCACCCTGGGAGGAAACAGGAAGGGCCCGAGCACTTGGGCTCCTGTCGCCCACGTGGGAGACCTGGGTGGAGTGCGTAGCTTCTGGCTTCAGCCCGCCCCAGCCTCGGGTGTTGTACCATTCTCGGGAGTGAACCATCAGGGGGAGATGCAGCTCTTTCTCTTTCTGATGAAAATAAATAAAAGCTCAAAAACACAGAACGATGGGGCCAGCACTGTGGCAAAGGGGTAGAGCCACCGCCTGCATGCCAGCGTCCCACACGGGCGCAGGTGCGAATCCCAGCTGCTGCACTTCCAACCCAGCTCCCTGCTGAAGGCCTTGGAAAGCAGCGGAAGGTGGCCTAGTGTGAAGGCCCCTACACCTCCATGGGAGATCCAGAAGAAGCTCCTGGCTCCTGGCTTTGGCCTGGCCCAGCCCCAGCCGTTGTGGCCATTTGGGGAGTGAACCAGTGGATGGAAGACCTCTGTCTGTCTCTAACTCTGCCTTCCAAATAAATACTTAAAAGAAAAAAAAAAAAAAGAAAGAAACCAGATGAGAAACTGGTATTCCAGAGCCACAGGCCCCTGACCACAGCCTGACGCCCAGGCCACGAGGGGCAGGGGGTGGGTGGCCCTCTGCCGCCCTCCTCCTGCCTGTGGGGGTGCTCCCAACTCCGACAGTGGACAGGGCCGGCTGCCTGCTGAGACTGCCCTCCACAGCCTGGGGTGCAAGGGCGTGTCACTGAGGGGTCAGTCACTAGTGCAGGGTCACCTGCTGGCAGCTCCGCCCACAGGAGCCAAAACCACCTCAGCCGGACCCCAGCCGAGGACCAGACCTCCAGCAGACGCGGCTGTCCGCGGCCAGAGCACTCGGTGGAGAGCCACATGCGGAGGCGAGTGTTCTAGTAAGAAGGGCGAGGCCCGGAAAGGTCTGCTCGGGCCTCTAGGACAGCCAGGGACCAGCGGCTGCAGCACTGGGCCCAGCCCACCTGCTCCCTAGAACCAGAGTGAAAAGCGTTAGAGGTCAGATCCCGAGCCAGAGTCCAGGGTGTTTGACGTTTTCTGAAAGAGCCGTGTGATTCAATCCTGAGCCAGCCGCCTCCTGGTGACACCAGCAGGAAAACCGCAGGCGGTGTGGGAGCCGGCACAGCGGCTGGCCGTGCCCTGAAGCCCTGGTCCGAGTTCCTTGGTGAGAAGTTGGGGAAGGAGGGCAGGCAGGACAGCCTCCAGGAGCTGTCCTGGACCCACCTCCGCACTCGGGCGGCTCTCAGTGGACCCAGCTCAGCGCCCTCTTGCGCAGGTCCCAGGGAGGGTGCAGCGCGTGCACCCCCGGGTGTCCCCATCCATCAGGGTAACGTTGGCGTCTGTGCCCGCGAGCCTGGACCCCTGCCACCTGCCTGAGGCCTTGCAGCCACCAACAGGCGCCCGGCGGGCTCCACGGTGTCGGGGGGCACAGCCTCTGTGGGCAGTGAGGCTGGCCGAGGATATCCGTGAGCAGCCCTCTCACTGCTTTGGTGCAGTATCTGGCTGGGATGTCAGCGCTGCCCAGGAGAGCGCTCTTGGCCAGCCATGCTTTGGCCCCTCGGACCACCCTGAAGTGGCCCCTGTCACTGGCCGAGGCAGTGACCCCGACCTCCAGCTGGGGGCTCCTTTCCTTCATCCCCAGGGGCCTGTGACCCCTGCCCCTGCCTCCCGTCTGGAGGGGGGAGGTGGAGGCCGGACAGCGCTGACCGCTCGCATCTTGGGGTGCGGCTCCCGCAGCGCGCCGAGGGGCAGCTCCTCTTCCCTGCACCCGGGGGTGCCGCAGGGTCAAGAAGCCCCCTCTCCCTCTGGTCCCGTCCGCCAGCCCAGGGCTGCAGCGCGAAGGACCCCAGGCCCTTGTGCCCTGCAAGGCGGGCGCAGCTACCTCCCTTTGCAGGCGAGGGATGGCACAGGTTGAGTGGTGGAGCTCACACAGCGTTTGAACCAGGGCCCGGCTCGGAGCTGGTGCAGCCATGCCGGACGCCCCCGCGGGTGCCCAGCTGCCCTCCGCCTTGGCTGAGAGCCCGTGGCAGCCCCGGGGTACGCAGCCTCCGGGCCCTGCTCGCAGGCGTCGTGGAACGCGGCCCCAGCAGCAAGGCGCCCCCAAACCCCGGGGCCGCCCTCCCGCCCCTCCCCAGCCTGGGAACCGCTCCTCTTCCTGCCAATCAACCTCCCGGGCAGGGCCGCGAGCCCGGCCGGCCAATCAGAGAGTAGCAAGCCTGGCCCTCGGGGATTTGATTGGTGCAGCGTGGGAAGCAGACGCCAATCAGAGCTCACGGAGGCCCTGGCGCGGGGGAGCGCCCGAGCGGACTGACCCAGCCCGGAGGTCAGCCGCCACGTCCCAGCACCGGCCGGCAAGTCTGGCCCCACGTGCGGCCGCCAGCGACTCTGCCCGAGTGCTTGGCGGTAGTCCCGTGGCGGAGCCCCGCCGGAGGCCGGGCCGACCCCTAGCAGCTGGCCCCACCGCGCCCCCCAGCAGCCTCACCGCTGCCCCGCCCCGCCGGCCTCCGAACGGTGGGCGTTAAGGCTGCCTTCCCGGCAAGCCCCGCTGGCCGTCCGGGCGCCCCCCTGCGCTCTCCAGCCGCACAGCTCCTCCAGGTGGGCAGCAGTGGCCGGGGAGTTCTACCCCACAAGGCGCAGCGCCCCGGACCTGCCCTTGGGGCAGTGCACTTCCGGCCTGCGCAGGAGCCCCCACCTCTGGCCCTGGGGTGGAGTCCACTCGGCCAGCCCCTTGCAGCCGAGGATGCGAACCAGGGAGGCCCAGTCAATCAACCTGCGAGATGAGGGGCAGTAGGGTGCGGTCCCGGAGCCCAGCAGGGGCCGAGGCCAAAGTCCAGCGCTGTGCCGTCCTCTCCCCCACCCCGACACTGAGCCAGAGAGCCGAGAGTCGGGGTCTTGGTGGCCACTCCTGCCTCGGATGAAGGGTCTGTGCCTGCAGCGGCCAAGCCCAAAGCAGGGCTGTGGCACCTGTGCCCCAGGTGAGGGTGAGGGTCCACCTCCGCCCACCCTTCCCCATCTGCTCACCCAACATCCAGTCCTCGAACCCAGCGCCCCAGCCCCCATCAGCCATGACCGCTGTCCCCTAGTGTCAATTCGTCATCCTCCCCACCACCCCTCAGCTAATTGCCACCCACAACCCACCCACGGTCCACCCACAATCCACCCACAGTCCACCCACAACACCCACGGTCCACCCACAATCCACCCACGGTCCACCCACAACTCACCCATGGTCCACCCACAATCCACCCATGGTCCACCCACAACCCACCCAAGGTCCATCCACAATCCACCCACAGTCCACCCACAATCCACCCACGGTCCACCCACAATCCACCCATGGTCCACCCACAACCCACCCAAGGTCCATCCACAATCCACCCACAGTCCACCCACAATCCACCCACGGTCCACACACAATCCACCCACGGTCCACCCACAATCCACCCACGGTCCACCCACAACTCACCCACGGTCCACCCACAATCCACCCACGGTCCACCCACAACCCACCCATGGTCCACACACAATCCACCCTTGGGTTCACCTACAACCCACTCACGGTTCACCCACAAACCACCCACGGTCCACACACAACCCACCCACTGGTCCACACACAACCCACCCATGGTTCACCCACAACCCACCCACGGTCCACCCACAATCCACCCACGGTCCACCCACAACCCACCCATGGTCCACACACAATCCACCCTTGGGTTCACCCACAACCCACCCACGGTCCACACACAACCCACCCACGGTTCACCCACAACCCACCCCCTGTTCACACACAATCCATCCACGGTTCACCTACAATCCACCCACGGTCCACACACAATCCACCCACAACCCACCCACGGTCCACCCACAACCCACCCAATGTCCACATACAATCCACCCACAGTCCACCCACAATCCACCCACAGTTCACCCACTCACCCATCTGTGCTTCCCAGGACACAAACCCCTCACGACCCTGCCATCACCACGTGGGTGACACAGAGATCCAAGCGTCCATCCTCTCCACACAACCCTCCACCCCCGATCACCCATCCATCCACCTACCGCGGTCGTCCACCCACCCACTCACCCGCCTGCCTACACCTCTCACCAGCTGTCCACTCCCAGTTCACCAAAGTCCATTCACCGCCCGTGGAGCTCCCCTGCCACTCCCCCCGCCATGCAGAGCCCACGCCTTTCCCCGCCGCCATCCGCGCCAGCCCACTGTCCACAGGTACACATCCTCCAACCCTGCACTCACGACCATTACCCACCTGCCCACTGCCCACCATTCTCCATCCAGCCATCCACGCGTTCTCCATCTCCTCATCGTCCACCCAGTGACCAACACACACACCAGGCGGCCACTCTCTGACCACTGCCCGCCCCTCCCTGCGACATCCACAACACCGCGCGCCGGCTGTGTGCTGGCCACCTGCTGACGACCGCTCACGGGCCACAGCCCAGCACCCTGGACCATCCCCGGTGGTCCCGGAGGCAGGGGCGGCCTGGGGGGAGAAGCTGTGTCCGAGTTCTGTAGGCCGGCAGACCGGACAGAGAGGGGGCCTCGCTTGCCCAGCTGCCCCTGCACCCGCCCCCTTCCCAGGGCGGCCCGCCCCGCCAGGCCCCTCAGACCCCGATGGGTGGGAGGCCCCTCCGGAGGGGCCCGGGCAGGCCCGGAGTAAATGTGTAACCGGCCCGGCGCCCCCGCCGGTCACGTGGCGCCACGGCGGGCAAAGTCTGCGAGCCGCGACGCCGGGCGCAGAGGAGATGGGTGCGCCGGGCCGGCTGGTGCTGTGGCTGCAGCTCTGGGGTAAGTGGGGCGCGGGCGGGGTCCCCCCGAGATGTCCTCGGCGCGTGGGCGCGGCCCCGGGCGCCCTCCCCTAACTCCCGGGCGCTATGGAGGCACAGCGCTGGCCCTGCCCGCTTCCTCGAGCCCGGCACCTGCTGAGACCCAGTCCCGGTCCTGCGCCCCCAGCCCCTTCTGCCGGCGCAGCCCCTCCGGCCCCAGGTCAGACTCCTCCAGGAAGCCCTCCTGCACATCCCCAGGGGGCTGTCCTCGAACGACCCTGACCTCTACTCTCGCGCCGGACATACTGGGGGCGGGGCGGCCACGCGGGCTGGGTCCCCAGAGGTGGGCGCTGGAGCGGGCCGTGCGGATCGGGTTGGTGTCGGCAGGAAGGCAGGGACGGGGCTCCCATAGGGCCGGCTCGAGGCGCGCTAGGACCCTGGCCTGGGCCGCACGGGACTTGGCCGCGCCCGGCGGGGACCCTCTGGGGCCGGGGCTGGGGCACGCACTGAGCAGCCCCCTCCCCAGCGCTGGCCGGTGCTGCCTCCAAACGCTGGGTTCCCAGCACCAACTTCGACGACGCCGCCAACTGGAGCCAGAACCGGACGCCGTGCGCGGGCGGCGCCGCTCAGTTCCCGGCAGACAAGGTGCTCAGGGCCCGGGGGTCGGCGGGTGGGGGCGCCGTGGGCGGGGTCCTCCTGCCCTCCCGCTGACGCGCTTCTCCCGGCAGGCGGTGTCGGTCCTGGTGCGCGGAGACCACGCCCTCTCGGACTTGGTGAGACGCGAGGCGGCGCCGGCTTTGGCTGCTAGGGGAGGCCTGGGGGGTCCACAGCCACAGGAGTTCGGGGATTGACCCCGCGGCCAGGCGCGGCTCTAAGGATTCTGCGTCCGAGTGCTTATTTATTTATTTCTTTCCATCTACTTGAAAGAGAGAGAGAAAGAAGAGAATCTTCTGTCCACTTGTTCACTCCCCAGTATCTGCACCGGCCCGGGCTGGGCCAGGCCGAAGCCAGGAGCCAGGAGCTTTATCCTGGTCTCCCATGTGGGTGCAGGGGCCTCTGCTGCTTTCCCGGGTGCACTAGCAGGGAGCTGGTGGGAAGTGGAGCAGCCGGGACTCGAACCGGTGCCCGTGAGGGATGCTGGCGCCGCCCTGATTGGTTTCTAGCATGAGTGGCGCCCTGCTTTTCCAAACGCTGCCCTTTAGCTGGCCGTGCCGCCTCGGCTGCAGCCCTCTTGTTTCTCTTCTCGCAGCACTGGCCGGGGCCCCGCTCCTGCCCAGCAGCAGCCAGGAGTGGCTCTCAGAGAAGAGTCTGTCCCGGGAGGCTCTCGGGACTTCAGCTTGATTGGGCTGTGCATACCCTACTGCTAGCTGGATGGCAGGTTTTTAAGTTTTTAGATTAACTTATCTGTAAGGCAGAGAGACCTCCACCTGCTAGTTCCCTCCCCAAATGCCTGCAACAGTGAGGGCTGGGCCAGGCCGGAGCCTCCCCGGGTGGGCGCATCGCAGTCGACACGTGCCCCCTCGCCGCTGCGGAAAATCCCACGCAGGCCATTTCCCGCGTCTTTTCCATCCCTTGAGTGCCTCACCCCGCCCTGTAGCCCGGGAATGAGGAGCTCTGAGGTGACCCCAGGCCACACCGGACACTCTGAGACCCTCCAGTCCGGGCAGGTCGAAGGTCGAAAGAGGCGGAGAGAATTGCTGGCCCGAGACTCCGCACTGCCCTCTGCTGGGCTCCCCCGGCCCCGTAGCCGGCACCTGAGCAGTGCCCGTGGGAAATGAGTGGTTCTTGATCAACCATGCATTTACAATTGAAATTTTTAAATGGTGTTTTTTTTTTTTTTAACAGCAATTGGGTTCACAGCAAAATAGAGGGAATCAGTCCCTTACGCCCCTGCCCCCCTGTCCGGTCCCGCTGCCACCCCCCAGGGAGCTGCACTGGTGCAGGGCGCTCCTGGTGTTGCACAGCCTTGCAACGATGCCCCAGTCGGCGCCAGCCCCCCAGCTCTGTCCAGAAGTTCTGCATCGGGATTTCTGAGTAAAATGAGCACGCTCTTTCCTGTCCTGCAGTGGACTCGCCACCACACTGACCACCCCCAGGTCTGACGCCGCCTGGCACGCCCGGGCCGTGGACGGAGGCAGAGTGCCGTCCACTCCGCACACCGGGGGCAGCGGGGACGGCTCCAGGGCGTGGGCCGCAGCCACCCACGTGGGGCCCTGGCTTCAACTCGGGCCCAACCCTGGCTGTTGGGGGCAGTTGGGGAAAGAACCAGCAAGTGGAAAATCTCTGCAGCTTTTGTTCAAATAAAATGCAAAAAATATCAAATTTCAGCCCTATAACAATTGGCTGACACTTTTCCTTTCCTTTTTTTAGTTTTCCAGAACAACTTCTGTAACAAGAAATTAACTGTTCCCAGAGAATTCAGCAGAGCTCACGTGTAACAGTGTCGGGCCGGGTTTCTGGGACTCCGTGGCCTCTAACATTTTCATTTTGTAATGCTTAGCAATCTGTTCAGAGTCTCTGTTACTTCTTGTGTCAGCTTTGACACTTTAGAACTTACTAGAAATTGACATTGCATCCAACTTTCTTCCTTTTAACTAATTGATTTGTTTGAAAGGCAGAGTTACAGAGAGAGAGAGAGTCTTCCATCCGCTGGTTCACTCCCCAGATGGCCGCCACGGCCAGGGCTGAACCAGGCTGGAGCCAGGAGCCAGGAGCCTCCTCCGGGTCTCGCACGCGGGTGCAGGGCCCACGCACTCGGCCGTCCCCCGCTGCTCTCCCAGGCGCAGGAGCAGGGAGCCCCCCCTCTGGAATCCTTTAAGAAACAGCATTGCTGCTCTTGCTTCGCTGCTCGCCCGTCCTCTTGGTCCCGCTGTCCCTGGACGGGGCAGCCCCCAGGCCTGGGCGCACGTGGCCGGCGGGTCAGCCGCGGTGCTCCGGGAGGGGGCCTGGCCCAGCGCAGAGGCGACCTCTCCCAGCCGCCTCCGCGAGCGCCCCTCTGCCCAGGGGAGCTCAGAGCCCAGCGGCTGGTCAGCGCTTTCTGACCCAGTTCTGGAACCCAGAGCCCGTGGCCTGCACAGCTTCTGGTGGGGGGCCCGGCATGGTGGTGGTGCTGCAGCCTGGCCCCTCCCAGAGATGGGACGCCCCCCGCCCCTGGCGCTGACTGCGCCCAGTTCTCTCCCGGTCACCCTCTGGGCTCCTCGCTCCTGCGACTGGGGGGTCCAGGGTGGGCGCGGGTCGGGCTCGGACCCTCACGAGGCGCCAGCTCAGCTCGCACCTTCCGCAGCTCCTGCCGCTGGATGGGGAGCTGGTCCTGGCCTTGGGAGCGGGGTTCAGCGCCTCGGACGCAGGCTCAGACCCCGACTGCGGCCCAGGTGAGACGGCGGCCGGGGCGGGGCTCCGAGCGCCGCTCAGTCCCGGGGGGCGGGGCGGAGGGCGGGGCCTGGTAGGTGCTGGGGCGGAGCGTGGAGGGGCGGGGCTCCGAGCGCCGGGGGCGGAGCGGAGGGCGGGGCCGAGCGCGTCACGTGGAGGGGCGTGGCCTAGCTGGTGCTGGGGCGTCACGTGGAGGGGTGTGGCCTGGTTGGTGCTGGGGCATTGCGTGGACGGGGCGTGGCCTGGCGGCGCTGAGGGACGCGCGCCCCGCAGGTGCCCACGCACTCTTCCTAAATCCCGACCGCTTCCTGTGGCACGACCCGCTCCTGTGGCGCTCGGAGGACGAGGCGCGCGGCCTGTTCTCCGTGGACGCCGAGCGCGTGCCCTGTCGCCACGACGACGTGGTCTTCCCACCCGACGGTTCGTTCCGCGTGGGGCTGGGCCCCGGCGCGGTGCGAGTCCGCAGCGTGGCGGCGCTCGGCCAGGTGAGCGGGCGCGTGAGCGGGGCGGCCGGGTGAGCGGGGCGGGCGGGCGCTGAGGCGACGCCCCCGCTGCCCCGCAGACGTTCGCGCGCGACGACGCCCTGGACGCCTTCCTGGGGTCCCGCGCGGGCCGCCTGCGGTTCCACGGCCCGGGCTCGCTGCGCGTGGGCCCCGCCGCCTGCGCCGACCCGTCGGGCTGCGTCTGCGGCAACGCCGAGGTGAGCGCGGCCGCGCGGGGGGCGCCTCCGGCCGGCCCGGCGCTGACCCCGCGCTGACCCCGCGCTGACCCCGCGCTCCCGCAGGCGCTGCCCTGGATCTGCGCGGCGCTGCTGCAGCCCCGGGGCGGCCGCTGCCCCCCGGCGCCCTGCCTCGACGCCCTGCGGCCGGAGGGCCAGTGCTGCGGCCTGTGCGGTGAGCGCCGCCCCGCGCCCGACCCGCGCCGACCGCGCCCCCGTGCCGACCGCGCCGCCCCACGCCCGACCGTGCCGCCTGACCCCGCCCCGCGCCCACGCCGCCCCACGCCGCCCCGCGCCCACGCCGCCCCGTGTCGCCTGACCCCGCCCCGCGCCCACGCCGCCCCGTGTCGCCTGACCCCGCCCCACGCCCACGCCGCCCCGTGTCGCCTGACCCCGCCCCACGCCCACGCCGCCCCGTGTCGCCTGACCCCGCCCCGCGCCGCCCGACCCCGCCCCACGCCCACGCCGCCCCGTGCCGCCTGACCCTGCCCCACGCCCACGCCGCAGGAGCCGTCCTCTCGCTGACCGTCGGGCCCGCCTTCGACCTGGCGCGGTACCGCGCGCGGCTGCTGGACGCCCTCGCGCAGGTAACGGGCGGGCGGCGGGGACGGGGGCGCGGGCCCTCAGCCTCGGCCGCCGCCCTGACGCCTGCGCCCCCGCCCGCTTGGCCCCCAGCCCCAGTATGAGGGGCTGCGCGTGGCCGCGTCCAAGGTGCCGCGCCCGTCCCGGCTGCGCGAGGCCGACACGGAGATCCAGGTGGTGCTGGCGGACTCCCGGCCCGAGGCGGGCGCTGCGGGGCGCCTGGCCCGGGAGCTCCTGGCCGACGTGGGCCAGCACGGTACCCTCCTGCCCTGGCCCTCGGCCCGGGCCCCGGCGGCGCTCGGCCCCGACCCCCGGTCCCCAGCCCCCAACCCCCGGCCCCTGACCCCCGGTCCCCAGCCCCCGGCCCCAGCCTCGACCCCCGGTCCCCAGCCCCCAACCTACGGCCCCTGCTCCGACCCCCGGCCCCTGACCCCCGGTCCCCAGCCCCCGGCCCCAGCCTCGACCCCCAGTCCCCAGCCCCCGGCCCCTGACCCCTGGTCCCTAGCCCCCGGCCCCAGCCTCGACCCCCAGTCCCCGACCCCTGACCCCCGGTCCCCAGCCCCCAACCTACGGCCCCTGCCCCGACCCCCGGCCCCTGACTCCTGGTCCCCAGCCTCGACCCCCAGTCCCCAGCCCCCAGTCCCCGACCCCCGGCACCCAGCCCCCGGCCCGCGCGGAGACTGAGCCGGATCCTCCCTCGCAGGCGCGGCCCAGGGCATCCTGGCGGCCACCGTGCGCGAGTCGGGCGCGCCGGCCGGGGGCGGCTCGGCGGCAGGGCTGCACGGGGCCGCGGCCGGCGCGGGGCTCGCGGGCGGCCTGGTGGCGGCGGCGCTGGCGCTGCTGGTGCTGCTGGCGGCGGGGCTGCTGCTGCGCCGCTCGGGGCGGCTCAGGTACGGGCCGCGGCGGGGGCGGGGCCGGGGGCTCCGGTGGAGGCGCCGCGTGGGGCTCACCCGCGACCCGACCCGCAGCTGGCGGAGGCGGGAGGAGGAGACGGCCACGGAGGTGCCCATGGGCTTCCGCAATCCCGTGTTCGACTCGGCGGCCTCCGAGCAGCTGGTGAGGGCTGGAAGGCGGGCGGGGGTCCCCGTGGCAGGGCTGGGAGCCCCAGGCCCCCTGACCCGCTGCTCTCGCAGCCCCCCAGCACAGCCCCGGAGTCAGAAGCCGGCGGCGCGAGCCACAGCTACTTCGTTAACCCGCTCTTCGCCGAGGCCCAGGCCTGACCACCGCCGACCGAACCCCTGTTCCGCTCTGCCACCCAGGTCGAGGACCGCGTGGCCTTGTGCAATAAAGGGATTTTCTGCACCCGCCGTGTGGCTGCAGTCCCTCCTGCCCCCGCGGGGAAGGGCCCTGGGCCGAGACGTCCCCACGTTGTCAGCTGCAGGCCGTGCAGGCAGCCTGGGCGCAGGTGTCCAGCGTGGGGGGGGGGGCAGCGAGCACCAGGGCACGTGGGAAGCACAGGCTGGGTGCAGGGCTGTGCCTGGACAAGGTGGGCGGGCTCCCCAGGAGGCTGTGCGCGTGGCCGTGCTAGCCGGCACACGTGGGTGTTCTGATTCTCCTTTCACATTTGCTTCTTTTGATCAAGGTCTCTCCACAGTGGTGGTCAGTCACCCCTATGTAAAGGGCGTCTGACCTCGCTGCCCTTGGTGTGCACCCAGGGTGGGGCTGCGGGGTCAGGGTGGCTCTGCTGTCCCTCGTGTAGGAGCCTCCACTCTGCTTTCCATGTGATGCCACCAAGGGTGCCCCACGCCCGGGACAGGATTGATCTATGTGAAAGGCAGAGCGGTTCTCTCCGCTGTGGGATGCTGGCCCCCACTGCTCAGCTCAGCAACCCAGCTGGCTTGTCTTTCTGTTCTTTTTTGACAGGCAGTTAGACAGTGAGAGAGAGAGGCAGAGAGAAAGATCTTCCTTCCGTTAGTTCACCCCCCAACTGGCCCGGGGGGGGGGGGGGGGCCGGCACTGCACCAATCTAAAGCCAGGAGCCAGGTGCTTCTCCTGGTCTCCCATGGGGTGCAGGGCCCAAGCACTTGGGCCATCCTCCACTGCCCTCCCGGGCCACAGCAGAGAGCTGGACTGGAAGAGGGGCAACCGGGACAGAATCCGGTACCCCAACCGGGACTAGAACCTGAGGTGCCGGCTCTGCAGGCAGAGGATTAGCCAAATGAGCCGCGGCGCCGGGCCTTGTTGCTGTGGATTGGTTTCTGAGAGGAAGAGTGTGGTGGGGGCAAGAGGCGTGGAGTCACCATACAGACCCCTGGAGTTAGGTGTAGCAGTTGCTACAGCTGCTTATATAGCTGAGGCAGCCAATCCAGTCAAGGGGCGGTCTACACCCTATCCAATCACAGCCTGTTGCCAGGCAGGCTCTGTTGTCATGTGGTTTCCAAAACCACCCAATCACAGCCTGTTGTCAGGCAGTTTCTGTTGCCAGCGGCCATCTTGGCATGGCCTTCTCATTCCGCCACATTTTCATTTTTGAGCAACAGGATGCATGATTTTGGCCATACCATTGTTGACCCCATTTCATGTGGTCTCCGTACCCGGCTGTGCCTGTCTTAGGTTGTCCCCCAGGCGATCTTACCTGTCGTTGACTAACCAGCGCTCAAAATGGGAGACCACAGGAGTGCTTGCTCAGATGAGGGTAGGAATGAGGAACAATGGTTATCAGGAATGGCATGACCGCACACAGGCTGTGGGCCGTTTGAGTGGCTGACCAGAGCTAGTGGGGTATAAAACAGTAATGGATGTGGCTATGGGCAGTTTCTCAGGGTAGGATGATAGGGCAGGTGCATCTGCTACCAAGGCGGACTCTCAGTCTTGCTCAGCTGGTTCTGGTCGGCTGTCAGCTGCAGGCTTGATGTTTCTGGCTGGTACCCAAATGGGCTGTCCCGCGTTCTCTGGAAAGACACAGCATACCCTCGACCCTTGGTTAGCAGAAGCTTTTCTACAGGCGTTGGAATCCAGGGCCTGAATTCTGCATCTGCTCCTACATTAATGGCAAACGTGTGGGTGGGATGGGGTCTAGTGGCTACCCCGAGAGCCTGGGGTGCCTGGGGAGTGCCACAAACGTGGGGATCCTCACTGGGTGCGGATGGGATGACCTTGCATGGGTTATCGCCTCGAGGTCGTCTAGGTTCATCCCATGGGTATTTGGAGGTGGGTGACCAGGCATTGCTAGTTGTCTGCTGTCATGTCATTTTCACTGTCGGAGCTCTCTCTCTCCCTGAGTCAGCTGTTGTCTGTGAGACAGACGCCTGGAGTGACAGGCTCTTATCACTCACAGATTCACTATGTTTGGTAATGTGTGCACACCTCTGAGTGGGAGGTGTCTTTCCCATGTCTGAGTGTTTAAGAGCGGCGCGCCACGCCAATTCCAGCCAAAGGAAAGACACAGCACTGCTGCCATAGCAATGCAAATCCCTAGCACCTCAGTGGCTGATGGCATTCTGCAGGGGTTCCCTACCTTAGACGGACAGACAGTGGTGTGTCAGGTCGTGCGTATGTATTGTGCTTAGTGGGGGACTTCCTTGATTCGTTAGGTCAAGGCCGTATGCCCACACGGTGTCTCTGGAGCGTCACCTCTCTTGAGTGAGGGAAGGTGACTTGGTTCCAAATTCTGGGGTGATCAGTCCCTTATGTGAATTTGCCGGGTGAACCGAAAGTAAAAGGAGGAGCCGAGAAGTGGCATTAGGCTTCCGGGCAGTGTGTGCCTAACCTGGGGTCACTTAGACCTAGGACAAGGACAAGGAAATGGGCGTAGGAGGGGGTTCTGTGCTCACCCTCACAGAACCGAACAGCACACAAAACACCGAGGGGCCTACTTGCCAAAATCCAGGGGGGACCTTGCCCAGTCCAACATGCTCTTTCTCAGTCATGTTGGTGTGCCAGATGTTGAAGTTGATTTCTTCCGAGAGGAGGGGCATGGTGGGGGCAAGAGGTGTGGAGTCACCACACAGACCCCGGGAGTCGAGTGAAAGCAGGCCTGAGGCGAGCAGCCTGCAGACTTGTTTATTTCAGTTGGTACAGCAGCTTATATAGCCGAGGCAGCCAATCCGGTCAAGGGGTGGTTTATGCCCCAACCAATCACAGCCTGTTGCCAGGCAGTTTCCGAAGCCATCCAGTCAGCCTGTTGCCAGGCAGTTTCTGTTGCCAGCAGCCATCTTGGCATGGCCTTCTCATTCCACCACAGGCCCCCTCTTGTTTTTCTAATAAGAGCCAGTCTAGGGGCCAGTGCTGTGGCACAGGGTTAATCCTCCACCTGCAGTGCCAGCATCCCATAGGGGTGATGGTTCAAGTCCCAGATGGTCCACTTCCAATTCAGCGCTCTGCTGTGGTCTGGGAAAGCAGTCAAAGATGGTTCAAGCACTTGGGCCCCTGCACCCACATGGGAGATCTGGAGGAAGCACAGCTGTGGCCATTGCAGCCATCTGGGGAGTGAACCACCAGATTGAAGAACTTTCTGTCTCTACCTCTCAAATACAATTTAAAAAAGAACATTACATTGAAGAGCCAGTCTAACTGGAGTGGGGTAATACATCATTGTGGATTTATTTGTAAAATTTGTTTTGAAAGAAAGAGATCTGGTTCCCTCTCCAAATGCACCCAGCAGCCAGGGCTGGGCCCAGAGCTGGAGCCGGGAACTCAGCCTGGGTCTCTCACGGAGACTGAGCCCTCATCATGCTCCCAGGGTTCCCGTGAGCAGAACTGCAGGGTAGGATGCAGGTACCCAAGTGGTGTTAACTTTCCAACGCCTGCCCCAACCGTAGCTTTGCGATATTTTAAAGTCAGGAATTGTAATCCTTGCTTTGTTCTTTCTGTTCAAGGCTGCATTAGCTATTCAAGGTCTCTGTAGTTCTGCACAAATTTTGTGGAAAATGGTACTTTGACAGGGATTGCACAGAATCTGTGCATGGCTTTGGGGGTAACACCTTTCTTACAGTGTGTTGCAGCTGATTTCTCAACAACGTTGCAGTGGATTCCTTTCCGAGAGGAGGAGCGTGGTGAGGGCAAGAGGTGCGGAGTCACCACACAGACCCCGGGAGTCGGGAGTCGGGTGAAAGCAGGCCTGAGGCGAGCAGCCCGCAGACTCGTTTATTTCAGTTGGTACAGCAGCTTATATAGCCGAGGCAGCCAATCCGGTCAAGGGGTGGTTTATGCCCTAACCAATCACAGCCTGTTGCCAGGCAGTTTCCAAAGCCATCCAATCACAGCCTGTTGCCCTTCTCATTCCACTGCAACAGTGAACTCGGGGTGGCCTGTTTCTCCAAGTCAGTGTGACGGCTCCCCTTCCTCAGCTCTCTCACCTCTGGCCTAACTGTCCCTAGGTTTTTTACTTTGGGGGGGGGGTACTGGAAATGGGAGTGTCTCCTTGATTTCTCTCACACTTACTGTGCTACTGGTGTGTGACAGTGCTGCCGGCTTCGTACACCACGTTGTACCCAGGTCATTTACTGCGCCGTCGGCAGCAGCGGCTGGTGATGGCCTCCCGCCGGGTCTGGGCGCCCACCCTTGCCCGTGCCCAGCTGCCGTAGCAGGGACTCGCAGGGCGTCCTTGTCTCGTCCAGGTCTTAGGGAGAACGCTTCAGCTCCTCTTCACTGTGGAAGGTTCGTCACCCGTGGATTTTATATGCTCAGGTCCACCCCTTCTGTTCCGAATTTGTTGAGTTTTTAACCATGCAGGGATGCTAGATTTTATCCAGTGTCTTCTGAGATGATCATATAATTTTTAATTTCTTTTTTGAAAATCGTATTTGAAAGGCAGTTACAGAGAGGCAGAGAGAGAGGTCTTCCAACCGTTGGTTCACTCCCCAAATGGTTGCAACAGCCGGAGCTAGGCTGATCCGAAGCCAGGAGCCAGGTGCTTCTCCTGGTCTCCCATGGGGTGCCGGGTCCAAGCACTTGGGCCATCCTCCACTGCCCTCCCGGGCCACAGCAGAGAGCTGGATCGGAAGTGGAGTAGTCGGAGTTCAAACTGGCGCCCATGTGGGGATTCCTCAGGTCAAGCTGTGTCCGCACCCATGTACCGCCATCGTCCTGCCGACGGAGAGGTCCTGGGTGGGTTCAGGGGACAGCCCGTCCCCGCGCACATGCAAACCTCAAGTCCAGTGAGCACACTGTCCCACACTTGCTTTACTCGATTCATCAGCACAGGTGGGAAAAGCTCTTGGAAACAGTTTTTGTTGTTTTGTTTTTCCCTGGCCATTTTTTGTGCCAGATAGAAAGAACCACTATTGAGTGCTAGGTGTCGGCCAAGGTCGTGAGGGTCGTTCTGAGAAGTGTTTGAGAAAGTTACTTTTACACTCACCTAGGGTTTCCTTGTAGATAGCTATTTTTTTAAATTTACGTATGTGAAAGGCATTTTTTGGGGTGACCCGTCTGCTAGTTCCCTTCCTCAGATGACCACAACAGCTGTGGCTAGGCCAGGTTGGAGCCAGGAGCTCTGTCCTGGTCTCCCCTGGGAGGCGGGGGTGCAGTCGTGGAGCTGCCAGCTCTGTTGTCCCAGGCGCATCAGCAGGGACTAACGGGATCCAGGCGTCCCACGCACGTCCCACGCTACTCCTCCACCACCCTGGCCACTGCTAGCCCAGGCCAAACTTTCCTTTCCCCAAGGGGGGACTCCCATGTGCTGGGTTGCTGTGGAGTTACTGTCAGTCGCAAAACCATTCAGTTAAGGGTTTTCCCCCATCTTTGCCAAAATGCCATGGGAAAAACTTGCAAATAGGCTTCGTCCAATTTTTAATTTTTTAAAATTTATTTGAAAGGCAGAGTTAGAGCTTCCATCCACTGGGTCATGCCCCAAATATCTGCAATGGCCAGAGCTGAGCCAGGTCAAAGCCAGGAGCTTCATCCACATCTCCCATGCGGGTGTCGGGACCCAAACACTTGGGCCGTCTCCCTCTGCTTTTCCCAGGTGCTCCAGCAGGGAGCTGGATCAGAAGAGGAGCAGCTGGGAGTTGAACCAGCGCCCACATGGGGTGCCGGCGCTGCAGGCGGAGGCTTTACCCGCTGCACTGTGGCGCCAGCCCCTTAGTTTCTCTAAATGAAAAAGCAGAGTCAACAAGCATAGGAAAGAACCCAGAACTATACATGTTCCTTCACACGTATACATGTAACCTTCACGTTTGCCTTCTATTTTAAAATTTTTATTCTGTTTATTTGAAAAGCAGACAGATCTCCCAGCCAGTGCTTCATTCCCCAGACGCCCACAACAGCCCAACGCTGGCCAGGCTGAAGCCAGGGCTAAATCCAGGTCTCCCAAACGCGAGGCCCAGAACGCGAGTCAGCAGCTGCCGCCCCCAGCAAGCAGACCAGCAGAGCTGGGTCCCGGCCCAGGCTGACAGGGGCCAGCGCCCCTCGGGGGCTCAGAGGTGCCTGGCCCTCGGACTACGGGACGGCGTGTGAGAGGGGCCTTCTCTGTGTGCCCGAGAATCCTGGCGCCCCGTCGCTCGGTCTCTCGGGGAAGAGAGGGTCCCGCAGTACTTGTCTGGGTTTTCAGGGCTGGGCCCATGGTTGGCTTCCTGGTCTTCGTGGTCCACGTCTGTGGCGCTCGCCGTGGTGTGTGGTGGCCAGCCGTCTTGTGGTGAACTACTGCGTGCGTCCTACAGCAGCCAAGGTTGTGTCGTCAGGTGTCGCTGGCCCCTCGCCACTGCGCACTCGCCGACGCGCGTTAGCTGCAGCCTCGGCTGCCTCGTCTGCGCAGGGTCAGTGCTCAGGGACTGTTCTCTGCCCCTCAAAGGCCGTGTGGCCCCTGGAAGGGCTCCCGGGAGCTCCTGGGCAGAGCTTTGGGAACTGGTGCTGCTAGAATTTGCCACGTTCCTCCTGGGCTAGGATCACGGAGCCTGAGGTGGCCTCGGCCCAGGGTCTAGGGACTGCGCTGGTCAGCATGGGCTGTGGAGGCAGCTGTTCCCGTGAGGGACCACGTGCTCCAGCTGCGCCCCGGCCAGCACTCCTGCTTCCGTGCACCTCTGGTGGTGCCGCTGTCCTCTTAGGAAGCGCTGGTTAGCTGGAGCCTCCCGACAGTGGCAAATCCCAGGCTACCTCGACCCATCAGGCCAGAGCCCTACCCCCACCCCTTGGCTCCTCTCCGTGCACTCCGGCCTGCCCATCCACCACGCTGCTGAGGAGGTAGGAGTGCGTGGGACAGTCCCCCTACCCTGACCCATGGCGTCTCTCATTGACCCCTGCCTGAGTCTCTCAGTGGGACCTGGAGGCCTGGCAGAAGCAGCTGGCCAGTCAGCCCTGGCAGGTGTCCTCCTGGACACCCCCGACCTGGGTCTCAGCAGGTGGAAGCTCCAGTTATGGGGACCAGCTCCTGCCCCAGGGCTGCGAGTGACTTCGTGTGTGGCTTCTGACCTTGGCGTACGTGACCCAGACCAGCTTGGGCAGGCAGCTGGCTTCTGGGAAGGAATTCTAGGCGCCCGGACACGGGGCGCAGCCTCAGCACAGGCGACCACTGAGAACTTTAAAACTGCCGTCTCTGCTTTATTGACAGGTAAATTGTTCAAAAATGTCCTCACGATTCAATAATTACAAAGACTCAGACTTACATTAAAAAATTAAAAACCAGAACCCCCAGCAGGTGCTGGTGAGTGACACGACGTGGAGGGCGGGAGCACAGGCTGTGTCTGCTGCCAGTCAGTCACAAGCCTTTAAAGAGACAGGGCCACACACTTGATCACGCAACACTGGCTACGGGAAGCAGCGCGACTAATGCACGCATGGGTGCTGCCACGGAGTGTGTCTGGCGGTGGATGCTATGGGACTCAGGGTGGCATGCGGGGGTGGGGCAGGTGTCCCCGGGCCTCCCCTCAGCCCAGCAGGGTGCAGACAGAGGCCCCAGCTGACGGCGGCAGGTGCTACCTTGTGGCTGTGACCAGCGTGAACTAGCATGCAGGAATGCCGTGTCACTGGTCCCAGGTGGTCAGCAAGGACATCCACAGCTGACGATGCAATGACTACATGAGGAAAAAGGCCAGATTAACCTGCAGCCCCCCCCATCTTCAAACTCCTAGTGCCTGGGTGACCCTCCCCGCCTCTCTGCTGCAGTGCTAGGGAGGCGGTCCAGGAGAGCTGGCGGGTCAGCGGCTCCTGAGAGGACTTCTGCTGTAGGCCCCTGTGCCTTTCGGGAGGCGGCGGGAGAGGTGTGTGGTCCTCCATGTGCAAACGAGCAGTGTCCCCGCACGCTGCGCCGACGAGTGGTCCGGTCTACTGCCATGAACACAGCAGAAAACTGACCACTCTTAGCACACAGGCTTCCCCCATCTCCGCGGCTGCATTTCCTTGGACAGGAGGGTCCGCTCAGTCTTGGCACTGACGTCGGGGGCCGTCCAGACTCCCTGGCCCCGTGGCAGCGGTGCAGGGCTGGCGCCTCAGGCATCGCAAGGTGGCTGCTCCAGGCCTGCGAGGGGAAGCTGGCTCCTGTGGGGGGAGTTGGGGCTTGGCGGGCCACTGGGGTTGGAGCTGTTTGACGGGGTTGAGTGTTTGGTGGAATCCGAGTCAGGCTGTAAACGAGAGGAGACGTGTGAGAGCCGCCTGCCCATCTAGGTGCTGCCGTCCGTCCGGGGACAGACGTGGGCACTGTCTCCTCCTCTCCAAGCGAGCTGCTCACGTGGAGGAAGACACCAGACACACAGGCCAGGCACCCAGGTGTGTGACAGACAGAAGGGGCTGGGGACGGAGGAAGAAGGTGCTTATGGGTGGGGCTTCTACTCTGGAGCAATGGAGCTGTGCTCGGTGCTGAGGTGGCCACCTGTGTCATGTGCGTGTCCCCTCAGTTTGAGAGGAGCACACGCAGTCAGGGCTGAGCACACAGAACCCAGTCCCTGATGAGGACTCAGCCTGACTCATGACGAAGCAGAACACAGCGGGTGGGCACAGAAAGATGGATGACCTCCCAGAGTGAAGTGGACACATGACTGGGGGGTCATGGTGAGGACTGTGCCGCTGTGGCTCTAGGTTGGATGTTAGGCCCAGGAATGTGCTGGCCCCACGCTGGGACAATGTCTTCCCTAATCTCAGGAGGGGACGTGCACACTCATTCCTCTTTGTCCCTGGGAAAGCTGGGGTGCTGGGGGAGAGGCATGGGGGCCTCTCACTGTTGATGTATAAAAGAACCTGCTTTTCAGAAATGGGCAACAAAAAGGCTGGCCAGATCAGACTAGAGACGGGACCCCCGTGCACACGGGGTCCTTGCCAGGACTCTGGGGCAGGCAGGTGCTCCCTCAGGCACACGCGGGCAGCGTCAGCTCGTAGTTCACTTTCAGCTGGTTCTCCCCCAAGACAGGGCTAACACAGGTTACGGCACCAGTGTGTTGTTCATGCTGCTTGGAAGGCAGACAGATGGGTAGAGGTCTTCCATCTACTGTCATTTCCCAAATGCCTGCAAGTCAGGGCTGGACCAGGCCGAGGCCAAGGGCCAGAGCTCCCGCAGTCTCCCATGTTGGTGGCAGTGACCGAGAACTTGAGCCACCACCCGCAGCCTCCCAGGGTGTGCCTTAGCGGGAAGCCGGAGTGGCAGGAGCAGCCAGACTCCAGGATGGATGTGCGCGTCCCAGGCGTGACTTGGCCTCTGCACCGCATACCTGCCGCTCCTCTGGAGGTCTGACAGAGTTCCGAGAGGCCTGCGGGACCTCCCACCGCGGAGCTTGGGGCATAAACAGCCCTGACCGCAACTTACAGGACAGCACAGAGAAGGCAGGCACAGGCCCCCTTCCCCAGCCCACCCTGACCTGAGCACAATGCCTGTGGCTGCACGTGTCGCGCATCAGTGTCCTGGCGCCCTGGCTTAAGCCTGGCTAGGGCGCCTGGACGCGGGGGAGGGGCAGGGGCCTGCCTGGCACACACCTGGCTGCTGAGGACATGGACATCTGGCTCCGTCTCTGCCTCCTGTCACTCTGCCTTTCAAATGAATATATAAATAAAACAATAATCAAGAGTGCAAGGGAATCTACAACTCGCTACATTAACGGGTACGAAGGTCGCTTAGTGAAGTGTGAAGCGGGCATCTGGCCGGTGCACTGGGAGTGGCACCACACACACGTGTACGTGCCCGCTGCCCTCACACGCGTGCTTCCAGGATGCGATGGCAAACAGAAGAGGAGTCCAGAAAAGCTCTCGAAGAGTCTACAGGAGACTGAAAAGGAGAATCTAGACTGCACAGAAAATACAGACTCCTGCGTGACCGAGCACGGGAAAGGTCAGCGCTGGCGAGGGGCATCTGCAGCTGACACCCGCTCAGACTCCCGACCCGGTGAGGCCAGGCTCAGCGGCACCAGACAGACGAGGGTGTGCCGCACAGCGGCCCGGCCCTGCTGCCACCTGCAGAGCGGGCACTCCCACCCTCTGCATCTCACACCCCCCCACATAGGGGAAACCGAGGCACAGAGCAGTGAGGCCTCAGTGGGCATGAGGCGTTGGCGCCCAACGCCTGCTGCCCCGTGCTTCCTCCTTTCTTCCCACCCTCACCCTCAGCCCCGGGACCCAAGCGCCATGGCCATGGCCATGGCACACGCGCCTTACCTCTCGGTCGAAGTCCTGGTCAGGGTCAGACATGCTTCTCAGAGGCCCTGTCACCCCGGACTCCGACCCCCCTAGGAGACACAGGCAGCGCTCGTCTTAGGGGTCATCATCCAAGCTGACCTCAGAACCTGGCTCTCCACTCCCCCTCCCTACCTGACGAGGGCCATGAGACGTAGGGCTTGTTCCTAGACGGAGGCTGTCGGGACAGGCCGGCAGGGGCAGGGCCAGGCCTTTCCTCCTGGGCAGGGGGCACAGCACTCTGGGGAGAGAAGGGCTCATGAGACGGGCCGGGGCCAGGGGCCAGGGGCCAGGTGCAGGCAGCCTGAGTCACGAGTGAAAAGGCCGAGGGTGGCAGAAACCGAAGCAGCCCAAGTGAACTCCTACAGAACACAGTGCCGCGTAACGAAGGACAATGTGTGTGCACGCTGACAGCTGTCTCCCCAGAGGACAGCACTAGACACATGATGAGGGCATGCGGGCGGGGACAAGGTTGCATGGACACCCTGGGTGAGGGCTGTGTCCCCGGGCACGCACCAGAGGCAGGTCCATGAGCACCTGCCTGCCGTCGCCGGGGCCCATGTGTGCCACGTGGTTGAAGTTGGTTGGGTTGGAGATCATTTTGGATCTCAATTCTGGATCTCTGAGCATCTCTCTGGGAAAAAGAAGAGGATTTTGAGATTTGTGACTGTGAAAACCCTGGCCCCCAGCCTACCTGCGCCCAGGGGAGGCCAGGCCAGCAGGGGTGCCGCTCTCACCGCCGCTGCTGCAGCCGCTCCTCCTCCGGGACCTTGAAGACGAAGCGCCTCTTGCTTCTGGTCCGAAGCATCTGCTTCCTGCTCTTGTCGGACGTGTCGGGCACAGTGAGCGTCGCACCTGCAGGAGGCACACAGGCCCTGCAGCCACCACCACGCCTTGATGCAGGACAGGTGTGGGCGAGGGCAGCAGCCGCCGGACAGCTGGGACCAGTCCATCTGAAAGGTCTCCCTCCTGCTCCCTGCAGAGCAAGGCCTACCCGCGAACTTGCTCTTGAAGTAGATCAGGCGTGGGGGCTCACAGCCGAGGAGGTTGAGGGAGCCGTCGGAGTTCAGTGGTCTTATCTGCACAGGGAACCAGACAAGGCTGGGACACAGGTGGCAGGGCCCGGCCTGCCCACACCCAGGAGGGCACCCGGAAGCCTTACCCTCCGCAGGCCGATGGTCTGCACCCACTCCATGGTGCGCACGTCAAAGACGTCGACGCCATAGTCGCTGTACACCGTGACGTGGGAAGGGCTGCAACCTGACCAGATGGAGCAAGGCGAGGTGAGCGGCTGGCCGGCTCCAGGCCTCACCTGCCTCACTCCTGAGCCAGCCTGGACCAGAGTAGGCGCCCCCGAGGTGCACCCTCAAATCCTTCTTCCCTGGCCCAGGGTTCAGACACAGTGTTCCGGCGACTGAGTAACATCTGAGTTTCCGTTCACCTGTGACTGCTGCACAACCTATCAGTCCTGGACGAGCCCATGTGAAATTCAGAAGGGGCTGACTGCCCCACTGGGAAGCTGAGCCCTCCCTCACAGACGCAGGGACAGGCTCCTGGGAAGGCACCCAAAGCCCCACACTGGACTAGGCTCAGCCCCGTGCGCCCCTGTAACTGCAAGCAGGCGCTGGGGGAATGTTCTAGGCCCCTCTCGGCTTCCCGTGTGCGGTCTGAGCAAACACGACGAGGACAGCTCCCTTTCGGAGCTGCAGCACTGCCGTCTCCCTCCTCCCCAGGTCTCGGCAGCTAGCTTCCGACCGTCGATTCCAGCCAGGCTGTGCGACCAGCCTCCCCCACCCCACCTCCCTTTAATAAAAAAGAAAACAAAGCCGGTTTGGTATATAGAAAGGAGATGCTTAACGGGGTACCAGGCTGCCTCAGAAGTGATATTCACAAATCGTGGGGCCGTGTCTGAGCACACGGGCTCACTCTGCCGACAGAGCCATCAACTCACAGCCAAAAAAAATCTCGACTACAGCTACGAGTGGGACGCGGCTGTGGAGCAGCTGACACAGTTCCAGACCCCCTGTGGCAAGGGGCGTCCGGTCAGCACCTGCCCTGAGACGGGCGCATTTTACCAGAGTCTCTGGGCTCGAGCCCCAGCCCTGCTCCTGGTTCCAGCTTCCTGCTGACGGGCACGCTGGGGACAGCAGTGAGGGCGCAGGTGTTTGGGACCCTGCCCCCCCGTGGGAGACTCAGACTGAGCTCCGGGCCCTGGCCGTGGTGGCCATGTGGAGAGTGAACCGGCAGATGGGAGACCTCTCTCATCTCTCTACTCCTATTCAGATAAATAAAAGTAAACAAACGGACTTGGCGTCTACCGTGCTCGGGGCGGGGACGAAAAGACCCTCACTAGTGAAGGGCACAAGAACATCCATCCGGTGTCCGCCTGGGTTGCTAGGGCCCTGGCGGCTTCTCGGCCCTGACCCGTCTGTTCCAGGGGAAGGACCCTGCTCCCACGAAGGTCAGCTTCCTGTACTGGCTGCCGTGATGGGGTGTGGTCCCTCTCCTGCCTGCGCTGCACACTGGGGCTGCCAGCTCCCCGCAGGCTGGGTGTCAGTCCCAGTCCCCGGGGACACTGCCGTCTTGGCAAGGCCAGCAGCAGACAGACCCAAGCATTTCATTCAGGTCATTCAGGAAAGGTAAACGCCCACCTGAGCCCAGCCACCTTCCCTGCCCCACAGCTCTGACGCTGCCCACTGTGGCCTTCCGCCCGCCTGACGCAGTGACGCAGGCCTCTGAATTCACCAGTGCAAGCCTGGGGTTTAAGGCTTCAGCGTGGAGCCCAGACCCCGGGTGGTGCTGGCTTAGCTTCCCAGATGGATCAGGGCTCTGGCTTCTGCTGGGCGTCCCCGTCCACAGAGGAGGCTGGAGCCAAGCATACTAAGTGACGGCCCCGACTTCCCGATGCTTGACCAAGAGGGACTGGGCTGGACCCCAGACCCCAGACCCGAACTGGCCACTGGACACCTGGCGCTGTCTCTACGCTGGGCCAAGAACGCCAGGTGCCTTCTCCTTCCACCAACAGGTGCTGTGCAGCAGGAAGCTGCTCAAGAGCGGAGGCCCTGGGCGCCCACCACGCCCACCCACGCCACGTGGACGCGTGCTATCCACACATGCTGCTCCGTGGGGGCCAGGGAGCCCACCGCTCCTGACACTTCCGCAGTGACAACTAAGGGGACTGGAAGACAAGTACAGCAAAATAGAACACAGCCGACTGTCGAGGTGAAAAGCAGCAGCAGGGGTATGGCAACAGAGAAACATATACATACTACAGGCGACAGGAGCCGCAGGCCACATGAGCTCCTGCATGCGTGACCTCCGGCCTTGTGGGTCCACGTACAGTCCCATGTGGCTGAAGCAAAGCAGGTACTCCTCACTTTTGAGCTCCACAGCACAAAGGGCATCAAAAGACTGTTGTGAGAGGAACGTAAGCGAGGGGTCATTGGGATTTACCAGGTTGAGAGACTGCCCGTCTCCCTGGATGCTCAACAGAGAGAACCCAGAAGGGTAGCCAACACACAGCCTGTCCTTGAACACGGCCATCCACTGCACATGTCCGGGGGCCGCGAGCTCACTGAACTTTCTGTGGAAGGGCTTAGTCCTCTGGATCTCATAGCAGAGGACGAGCCGCTTCACGGCCACAAAGAGGCAGGTCGCGGAGCTCCTCGTCAGGGTGGCCGTGGCTATGAGCTGGCAGCCTTTGGTCTCCGGGAGCTTGATGTCAAAGCTGCCTTCCGCTCCGTCCAGGGAGGACCACGGGCAGAGGTGCACGTGGTGGCTGCGGCCACACAGGAGGACGACTATCTTCTCTTTGGGAGCAAGCTCGATCTGGTGCACTTTCTTACAGTCGGCGGCACGGACGATCACTGGAGCGGGGGACAGGAGCGTGAGCCCTGTGAGGTGGCCCTGGGCTCTGACACAGACACAGGAGCGCCTCGGTTCCACCTGCCTCTGCCCAGCCCTCTCACACCCCCAACACACCAGGGCCCTGCTGGGCAGCTCCCACCCCAGCCTGGAGACCGCTTGCTGCCCGTCAGTCTTGGGTGCAGGGAGCCTGGGGGTGGAGCCTGAGCTTTTCCCAGCTCATCCCCAAACCAGAGCACGTGGGGAACAAGGGTGGGATGCGGCCTCACTCTTCCCACACTCACCAGATGTCCTAACTGGCTAAGCACCTCCACTCCACACTAGGAGAGCCAGGCCTGAAGGACAAAGCCGCCCTGGGCCAGCCACGGCTCACCCTCGTTCCCCTGATCCCTTGGGGCGCCTCTAGGGCCCACTCTTGTCCCGATAGGTCAGCTTCCGACCCTGGGCTGTGTGGCACTCTGCCGTGACTGTCACAATGGGATGAAAAGGGGCAGCGTTTCTGAGAGTCCCAGAGCGCAGGAACCAGCCAGACACACCCCAGGAGGCATCCCTGATCCCACCCATTCATCCTCTCTTTGTGGACATCAGCTGTGGGCTGGCCACTGGAGGCTTTTCCTTGTGTGACACGGGGTCATGCACCCGGCCACACTCACCGTCTCGGGTGACCTCAATGACGTACAGTCCCTCTTCCAGGCCAACTGCTATCCGGTCTCCATCTGCCGGGGATAGGAAAATGACAAAGATGCACGGAGGAGCTCGTCGACGAGTCCAAGGGCAGCACCTGGGAGAACCCCCTGCCCAGCACCTGGCTGGACACGTGCTGGGGACCTACCCACGATGGCCGCCGCCAGCACGGCCTTGATGAGCGGCAGCGAGCTGTCGTAGGCTTCCTGCGGGACATGCACCACCTGGTTCCTCAGCCGGTTTTTATGGAGGATGGACTGCAGTCCTTCTAGAATCCCCACCCACTTCCTCTTCTCGTTCTCATTCTCTGTCAGAATGAGCAGGGAGCTGGTCTTGGAAGGCGTACCTAAGAGAGAGGCCGTCACCTTCACGGTGGGAGACAGACAAGAACAGAGAGCAGCCGTCAAACCAAGCAGAGCCCAGGCTTGGTCCCAGGGCCCCTCTGCCCCCTCTGCGCTGGGCCCGGTGGACAGGAAAGCGCCTGCCTGTGGTGGCTCCCAGGGCAGTCAACAGGAGGGTGGAACACGACCACCTCTGCACACCCCCTCCTGCTCAGGTTGCAGTTAATTCTGCTCTTGCCAGACGTAGGCTTTCTTGACTAATTATAATTAAAAAGTGATTATCAGAACGTGTGCCGGGAGAATAGGCTCCAAGAGCCCCCTCCCCCGACGCCTGGAAGGCTTCAGTCCCACAAGATGCCCACGACTGAAGCATGAGGACGGCCCTTTAACAGCGATGTTCTGGAGTGTTTAGAACAGTGTCCCGCAGAGGCCTGGGGTGTCTCCTTCAGCTCCTGGGAGCTCCCTGGCGCACAGACTCCAGCAGTGGGGTGGGGGCATCTTGCCCCAGCCAGGAAACACCACGAAACAAGGTCTGTGTGTGTCTCTGGCCCTTTCCTATCTCGGGCGATTGGTGGGACAGTCACGGCTGACCACCAAGAAGCTGCTCACGGTGCTGAAGGTCAGACCCAGGCCACGTGGACACGAGCCCCAGAGGTCGGCTGAAGAGCAGGCTGTGGAGCCAGGCAGGCGTGGGCTGGCAGCAGGACTGTGGGGGAGGTGGGCACCCGGACTCCCTGTATTTTAACCATGGGGTTTTTTCTTTTAGCGATTGGAGAAACAATCAGTCCTACCCTGAATATACACGGGACGTCTCGGCGTGTGGCGTGGATGACATCTGAGGCCAGGACTGAGCTCACAGAAAACTCTTCGTCTCTGACAAGAAAAAAACTCTTCAGAGCCCCGTGCAGATGGGCACGACCTGGCCCCACCCTTCGCCAGCATGGTGCTTGCTAGGAAGGGCGCGTCCAGCCGAAGGCAGCCCAGGGCTCTGCAAAGGCATCAACATCTCAGAGGGGCGGGCACCCCTGCTCCGGTTTTACACTGTAACGTGCCCAAGTCCCACAGCAAAACGTGGCCTGCACTTACCACAGGTCAACCCTGGGCTCTGTGTCTATCACAGAGCAGGCTCTGCCCCAGGTGGCGCTGAGACTCGAGCCCACGCCAGGCCAGGCCACAGAAGCGCACAGCGCCACTTTGCGGCTGACGTGCCGTTGGCTCTTGCAGTGCTGGGTGGGGCCTGCCTGGCACTCCTGCTCCCCAAGAAAATGCTGGAAACTGGGTCTCTGGGCCAGGCCGTGTGGCACTGGGCTGATGACACCAAGCGGCCTCACATACGGACGGCCTGTGTGTACTGTGTGTGGCGCGTCTCTCGCGTACGGACGGCCTGTGTGTACTGTGTGTGGCACGTCTCTCGCGTACGGACGGCCTGTGTGTACTGTGTGTGGCGCGTCTCCAGTAACTGGCTTGACCCTCAGCCCATCCCTCTGTGTGGGCAGTGGGGTCCCTGCTGGTGTCACAGACACGGAGTCTGAGGACAGAGACGCAGGTGCAGGGCCACTCCCTCACGGGTCTGACGCTCAGCCCTGGCGCCAGCTTCTAGCACAGGCCGTGCCTCTGCCGAGTTCCTGCTGTTCTTGGGCAGAGTGGCACGCTAAATGTCTATCTGGCCATTTTTTCTTAGTTTATTTTTCATTTATTTGAAAGGCAGAGAAAGAGAGATCGTCCATTCTCTGGCTCACTCTCCAAACGCCTGCAATAACTGGGGTGGGCTAGGTTGAAACCAGGAGCCAGGACGTCCCGCTGGGTCCCCCACAAGCTGTCTGGAAGGTGCACATTAGCAGGGGCCCGGATGAACCCAAGTGGGACTTGATCCCAGGCACTCCCGACACGGGACGCGGGTGTCCCGCTACAGACAACGCCCGCCCCAGCAACCTTTCCAATGCACAAAGAGCCACAGGCGTGAGGCTCACGGCCTCTCAGGAGTGAGTAAACCTGCCCGTGTTTGGGCTCCACAGTAATCAAGGAGGTGAAGGTGTCGATGAGGTTGAGGGTCACCAAGCAACCAACCCTCCATGACAGCTGCCGACATCGAAGCCGGATCCCAGGCAGAGCGCCAGGCCAGCACCCCGACACACACACCTGAGGTCCAGGACCTGGCTGGCGATGACCCCGGGCTGGGTGGACTTCCCCTCAGGCAGGTCGTACAGAAAGAGCTTGCAGTCGCACACCACCGCGTATGCCCGCTGCCAGCCCTTCTTCACCCCGCTGGGCTTTGGGACCTACAGACGCACAGCGACCACGCTCCGCTGGGCCAGGGCAGCGGCACTGGAGGCTGCAGGGCCCAGCTCACCGCCTGCCTCCGCTGCTGCGCACGTCCCAGCGGCCAGGGCTGTATCTGGGGAAGGCTCCGCGTGTGCAAGTCCACCAGCAGCTGGGCCACAGTGGACAGGAGCCTTGCGGTCCTCCCACCCCACCTGACCCTGGACACCTGGCCAGCCGGGGGGACGGGCCCCCAGTGGGTTCCAGTCCTCAGGACCCCCTACCCCCCAGGAGCACCCCAGGTCACCTCGCACAGGCACTGGCTTCAAGAGCAGTGGGGTGGTCCTCAGCCACTAGCCCGGGACGCTGAGGACTGAGTGGAAGGGGCCACACACTGGGAGGCTGCAGCCCTCTTACCTTGACGTAGCCCTTGTAGGCCGTTCCTATGCCCCTCTGTACGTCCACGCCAAGAGGCCTCTTGGACTGCTCGGGAGGGATGGGGCACACCTGGGGGGCGCTGTCTCTGCAGGAGACGTGGCACGCAAAGGAACACACTGGGAAGGACAGGAAGGCACGTGACTCTTGGGACGTGCCCAGGGCAGCGTCACAACTCCAGAAGCCCAGCGATCTGGTGCTGCATGGACGTCCACCTGGCTTATAGGAAGGCGGGGCTTGGCTCGTGATTACGCCATCCCACACAGGCAGGTCCCCAGTCTCCCAGGCCTGCCGTGCATATAGACCAGGGTCCTGGCAAGCAGCCAGAGCTTAGGAGCTGAAAGCAAAATGCTCCTGCTATCCCCACGGAGAACCAAGGAAACCAGCAAGGTGGCTTCCACACAGCCCAGGGGCGGCCCCCCGTGTACAGCCTCACCCACAGGGCTGCGGGCCAGCGCACCTGGCCAGTCCCCAGCAGAGGGGAAGCGATGGCGCTCAGCCCTGGACTGTGTAAACCCCGTCTCTTCCCTGCTGCTCCAGGCCGGCGGGGAGGCAAGGATGGACACTCACCCTCGCAGGCGTAGCCCTGGCGAATGAGCCCGACCATCAGGGAGGTGCAGTGGCTGCACTGTGTGGGGCTGGAAAAGGACTTGATGCTGAACTGGTGGGCCTTGGGCTGAGGGAAGAGGGCCAAGAACAGAGGTGAGCATGGCGGCGCAGCACACGGTCCCCTGAGGCCTCACCACGTGAGCCTGGAACCTCCTAGGGCGTGTAGGCCAGAACACATCCACCTTTGCTCGCCTCAGAGACACAGGTGGGCAGAGCCGCGGCCCTGGGAGGTGGGGCTGACTCTGGCATAAGCTCCCCAAGACAGACTATGCTGGGGCCAGACTGTCTCTCCAAGCAGCCCTGCACGGAAGTGCTCCCCAGAGGAAAAGTTTGGCAGGCCCCAGCACTGCAATCCACAGACGAGACCAACACAGGGCAGGGCGTGAGTCCCACAACGCGCTCAGCATGGCACAGGTGTGGCGAGATCGTCGGGAAGAAGCGAGGAGTGGGTGACCTAGCACCCAGGGAGGGGCACGGGCAGTAGCTGCGCCGGTCACAGCTGTGCCGTGCAACACCCCAGCAGAGCCACTCTGGGTATTGAATACGTTCACAAAACGCAGGACGAACCTCTTGACGTGGTCCCTGACTCTTGAAGGCTCTTAAGTCCAAAAGCCAAAGGTCAGTTCATCTTAAACGACCCTCACTTCTTTCTCAGCGGGAGCCAGGCAGACGTCCGGGCTACACCGACAGCGGCATCAGAGAGCCCTTGCCACGTGGGCTCGGGGTCTGTCAGGAGGGCTGGGTGCACCTCCCATCACCACTGCGAACTGAGCGCTCTGTGCTGTCTACACCAAACACAACGGAGGCCACGGAACGCCAGGCCTGTGCCAACGGCAGGGCCAAAACGATAAGGCTCAGAACCGTGGAGCGACAGGCTGTGTGGACGGCTGGGGAGGTGTGGTGACACCACTGCAGTCTCCCAGGCGCCACCGACCCAGAGCAGCTCGGCACAGGGCGCGAGATCCTACTGTGTCCACAACACTGTCTTCTTCACACCAGTTATTTTCTGATCTTTCTGAATGACGCATGAGGCCCTACCTTTGGTCCAGCCAGGGCGAGGGCCGGCGTGGTGGGCAGCGGCACAGCGGGCATCCTCTGTGGCGGTCGTGCCAGGTCCTAGAGACAGGCAGGAGAGGTGAGCGTGCGCACCTCGGCGTAGGACTCCCCTCTCTACAACGGGCTGCCAGCAACATCTGTGCCAAAGGGCGAGGCTCCCGCTGCAGGCTGGGGCAGGGTCTTTGCTCCCCAAGGCAGCACCGCCTTACCTCCGGCTGCTCGGTGCTGGCGGCCGCAGCGGGTGAGGCCTCCGGCTTTGCAGCCTGCGCTTCCTGCTCACTGGCTGAGCTGCTCTGCAAAACCAAGGCGCACAGTCCTGTCGGTCCACACCTGCTCCACTCCCCGGGAGCCCGAGTCCCAGGCCCACACCCCACCCCAGCTCTCCTGCCCTGGGCACACCCATGCAGGGGAGCCAGGACTGGGCCATGTGACCCGATTCTTCCGTGATTTTACCCCAACCTGGCAGTGTGAGGACGAAGGGGAGGCTCACCTGGGCAGAACCCCCTGAAGCTCTCATGTCTCATGGCCCATGTTTTGTGTTGTTGCCACAAATTAATTATTGTTTACTACGCACTCCTGAGAATAAACTCTCCTCATCAAGCCAACTGTGTTTACTCTGGTGGGCAGGCCGGCTGTGCTCTGGGACTCACACCAGAACCCCCAGTGAGCCGCAGCTGACCCCCACTTCCCATCAGCTGCGGGGCGTGCAGCTAGGGAAGGCACACAGGAGACACGCCCACAGCTGTGCACTGAGTGCAACAACTCGTAAACAAATCACACGGGAACGGTTTGCTCAGTTATTATCAAAGCTAAAATTTGTAAGCAAATGCGCCCCGTCAATCAGGCATGCTAGATGAGCCAAGGTTCCCATCTAGAGATGAATGAGCAGGGTGTGAGCAGTGCGGTTTTAGCCAGGGAAGAGTCCCACTGCTTCCAGTTACTTGGAGATTAATTGAAAGGATGCAGTTGCGAAGAGCAGAGATAACAAGCTGCCCACAGGGATGGGAGTGTGGGAGGCGGCACGACAGCACGTACTTCCTCCCAGAAGGCTGGCAGAGAAGACGGGGACGAGGAGGAGAGACAAGAGGAAGGAAGCAGTCCCGGGCCGCCCGGCGCCTGGCACAGACGCCGACGTGGCCTCAGCCTTGAGCCCCGTCTCGCTGACCAGGCCACGTGGAGCAGACCCAGAGCTGGCCCCACCTCCCCCGCCCCGATCAGGGGCAGGAAGGAGCGGTGGAGAATGGGCCACGACGGCCACGCCCTCCTCACCCGGGGCTGCACCCTGCAGACGCCAGCCTGGCCACAGGGAAGGCGGCCAGTTCTGCGGCCAGGGGCGCGTCAGGGTAAACACACTCGTGCCTTCACGTGGGCTCCAGCAGAGACAAAGGCCGCAAATTGGTTATCTTTTAATTAACGCTTTCTTCCTTTCGTGATGTTTTATTTATGTATTTGAAAGGCAGAGCCACAGAGATTTCCATCTGTTGGTTCACTGCCCCCAGGTCAAAGCAGGGAGCCAGAACCTCAATCCAGACCTCCACGTGGTGGCAGCCTTTGCCTGCGGCCTCGGCAGTGTGCAGCAGCAGGAATCAGGAGTACAGTCAGGACTTGAACCCAGCACCCTGTCAGGGGATGGGGTGTCCTAACCACTGCGCCCAATGTCCACCCACCAATTAAGATAAAAAAACCAAAACCAAAAAACAAAACCACATTTGGGCAAGTGGTAGTCGACACTGTGTGCCCAAGATGGCTGCTGGCCTTGCCAACCTGCTAGGAACCTGAAGTAACTAGCTGGTCTGGGCCAGGATGGTGGATGATGCCGGTCCCCGAGAGGGGGACTGCACGGACCCCCGCTGGCGGCCCCACTGATGACAGTCAAGTCTGGCGCCACCGCCTCAACATGACAGCAGACGCAGCACAGGCCCTCTGGTCTCGGCCCTGCCCGGACCTGGCGTCCAGCCGTGCACCCGACACGGCATCAGCAGGGAACATCAGGCAGCTCCAGGCCACAGCCGCTTCACCAGAAAGTTGGTGTGGACACTCGGAAAGTATCAACGTCACAGGCGAGGGGAGAGGCAGGACAGTGTTGGAGATGAAAGAAATGTGGGGCCGGCCCCCGGCACAGCTGGCAAAGCCACCATCTATGATGCCAGCATCCTGTACAAGCGCTGGCTGGAGACCCAGCTGCTCCACTTCTGATGCAGCTCCCTGCTCATGCACCTGGGAGGGCAGTGGAGGACGGCCCATGGGAGACCCAGATGGAGGCCATCTGGGGAGTGAACCAGCAGATGGGAGCCCTGCCTCTCCAACTCTGTCTTTCAAATAAATACACAAAAAGTGTGTATACACCCACCGCATGGTGTGCTCTCGGAACCCCGACTCCTGCTGGCTGCCAGTGGGTGCCACTTTGAGCCCCTGCACGCCATGTCAGACACCATGGAGCACCCGTGTGGCCTCCTGGAGCCGCCAACAGCGGACAGCAGAGGGCAGGAGCAGGACCTGGACCTGCTCTGTTGGCAGGTGCCACATCGGACACCGGTGCCGAGTTCATCTCATCACTCACCCGTCCCACCAATCGTGAGTCCAGTGACAAAACCTGCACAAGCCATGGACATGGTGACACGACTGAACTGTGCTAATCCTCTGCCGGAGGCCTGTGCAGATTCCTCTCTGGAGACGCCCAACCCTCCCGCCACCGACCGTTACCTCGTGAGAGCAGAGGAAGCCTCTTCGGGAGCAGCCAAGGCCTCAGGTGTCCCTGACCTTGCAGCTCTGACAAACCGCGTCCGTGACGGGGTCAGCAGGACATCAAGATGTCCGCTCACTGGTGCGTGGTCAGGGGCTGTCACACTACTTCTAACTTATCTCAGCTTACTTACTCTGAATGTCAGGTCATGTGCAAGAGGTGCAGTGTTGAAATATTCAAAAATAGCATCCTGAAAGTCTGGGAGTTTGAGCCCTACAAGAAACAGAATGGTGCACGTGAGAGTTCCAGCACTCGTGGGAAGACGACTCAGTGGCACCCACGTCAGCTCCCCAGCCACGCGGACAGAGGACTCTGATGGGATCCTGGCCGAGCACGGAGCAGGAGCCTCTGCTGGGCTCTAGCGAGCTCATGGCCATCTCTCACATGCCACAGTCACATGTGTGTCGGAGCCACATGTGGTGGAGGTAAGGGTGGTTTGCTAACCATGAACAGAGAGATGCAGCTGGATGGATACAGCTACTGCTCAAGCTACACATCCGCGCACTCCAAAGGGGTCAGTTGTCTAACCTGTGCCCCGGCACCACGCAGGCGGGCACCACGCAGGCAGGGCGGAAGCCAGGCGTGAGCCCCTGCACAGCTAGGGGAGGGGATGGCTTCCCACGACTGAGGGGGGGAAAGCCTGACAAAACACTTCACTAGGAAAAAAAAACTAAACAAGTGAAGATAAACTAAGAAATAATCAAAAGGCTTTAACCCCTAATATATAAAACACCTTCCAAGAACTAACACTGAGTTCTTACAAACAGGCAAAAGATACAAACACATAACTCACAGAAGGAAATACAAATCGCCTTAAACACACGAGGACGTGCTCAACCTCGCGTAAGAAAAACAGACAAGCTTGCACTGAGATGTGATTTCTCACTTATTCAGATTGGCAAAAGCCAGACCTCCCAGCTGAGTGGTGGGGCAGGCCCCCTCCCACAGTGCGGCGGGAATCCATCGGCCCCTGGCACACCTTGCGCCCGCTCGCCCTCCGACCTGACAATCCCACTTGAAACAGTTCCGTGCGCACGGCTGGGAGGCCCTACGGTGACGGCAAAGCCAGCAAACAGCCCAACAATGCAGCGACCCCCAACACGGAAGGCACGCAGCCTCGTGCCCGGTGCACTCCCAGCTGAGAAGCAAATCTGAGAAGCAGCCGGCCCCGTGCAGCTCGGCATCCTGAATTACCAGGGTCCGCTCTCAAGTTCTCCTCCATCTTCTTCTTCAAATTCTCCATCTCTTCCAGTAACCCCCTGTTTCTGGCTTCGGAGTCCTTCAGTTTGCTACGATAAAAAGTGAACGGCTGTGAGGGGCGGGGCTTCTCGCTGGCGCCCAGGGCCAGCAGAGATCCCACAGTAACAAATGCTCCAGCGTGGATCTGGCACACGGCCGGGAGACTCGGGCTCGGGCAGCCCTCCGAGTGCCTGGCGTCCCTGTGTCCCCCGAGGCCGTGGGGCCCAGGTCACTCGCTCAGCAGGTGCAGCCTTTCCGTGCAGCTCTGCGGCCGCGCGAGGGCTGGGGCCCTGGGGACGCTGATGCTGGGGTGTGCGGGCCGTGGGAGCGGAGTGGCACCAGGTGAGCGGAGGCGAGCAGCCGGAGCCGGGTGCTGCCACCATCAGTGGGTGACACTGACCAAGGACCCTACCTCCAAAGCCCCTGCACCCTGGTCAGGGGATAAGAGAGTGTGCTTGACAGGACAAGGTGGGGTCACGGCAGTCCCCACTGCAGAGGAACGTGACCAGTATCTGTTTGTCATTATTTTCTTAGCCCCAAACTAAAAGGATTTCACCCTCCTGAGTGCTGCCCCCAGCACCCAGCAGCGTGCCCTGGCCTGTACCCCGCAGGGCACCGGAACAGCACCTGCACGCGCCACACCCCACAAGTCCCTGCCGAACTCGTCACAGGAACTTCGACTCAGGGAAGCTTCCCAGAGGCATGCCATCTTCCGCCTCCACGTCTAAATCTTCACATTCGCTTAGCAAACCTCTGCGCTGCCAACGCTAAGAGCGCTGAGGTGGACAGGAAGCCACAGGGGTGCGGCTGTGAGTCTTGTCGCCCAGCACAGGGGACACAAGCAGCCAGGGGCCCAGGCACGCTCATTTTCTCTGGGGAACACCAAGCACACTGGCAGCAGAAGCCACACCCTCCGCAGCTCCCTCCTGTCCTCATGGCGCCTCGCCCACCGCCAGCCGGGCTGTGCCTGTGTTCCGCACAAGGGAGGCAGGGTTCAGCTGTCCCACGTCGGACCAACACCAAGTACCTCTCGAAGGAGAGATTCGCGTCTTTGACCTTCCGCAGCTCCTCCTGCACGAGCTGCTTGGCCCGGATCTCTGCCTCGAGCGCAGACTGCAGCTCCAGCCGTGCAGACATGTCCAGCTTCTGACTGCGCCGGACTTTCCAGAGCGGGTCCTTCAGACGGGGTTAGGACGTTACCAACGTGATCATACATATAAAACTATTCGCAAAAACTAACGCTAATCTGTAAGATCTTTTACTGTATTATTTGTTTCAAAGATTTGCACATTTAGTGGCAGAATGGCAAAGACAAGGCAGACAGAAAGCATCTTCCAATGACCAATTTGCTCCTCAAATGGCCACAATGGCCAGGACCCCATCCGGGTCTCCCAGGTGGGGAGCAGGGACCTGGGTATTGAGGCTATTTTATTTCCCCACGTGCATTAGAGCTGGATCAGAAGTAAAGCAGCCAGGACTCGAACTGGCGCCCATGAGGGATGCTAGAGTCACACACAGCGGCTAAGCCACTGCGCCACAATGCCAGCCTGGACATTTTGCTGTGTCATCATCATTGCTTGTTCCTAGGTTTTAAAAAAATGCTGAGGCTGGCATTACGGCGTCATGGCATAAACTGCCACTTGTGACACTGGCATCCCCCTTCAGAGGGCTGGTTCGAGCCCCAGTTGCTCTGCTTCTGATCCATTTCCTGCTAATGCACCTGGGAAAGCAGCAGAAGATAGCCCAAGTACTTGGGCCCCTACCATCCACATGGGAGACTGGGATATAGTTTCTGGCTTCTGGCTTTGGCCTGGCCTAGTCTTGGGTGCTGTGGCCATTTGGGGAGTGAAGCAGCAGATCAAAGATTTCTCTCTCCATCACTCTGCCTTTCAAATCAGTGATGGCCTGGCACGACGGGACAACAGTGAAACCAGCAGAATGGGCCACGTTCTCCCTGCTGTGGTGCCCCTGCACCACGAGAAGGAAACAGTCATCAGTCCAAGGGGGGAAGGAGGCCGTCGCCTGCTGCCTGCCGGGGGCGCACAGAGCGAGGCCGTCGCCTGCTGCCTGCCGGCGGCGCACAGAGCGAGACTGGATGCCGGCACTGCTGCAGAGGACACAGGCGCCCTGATGGCACCAACCACCCCCCTCACATCAGACTTAAAGGGCAAACTGGCCCTGGAAAGATGGCGATGACAGGCACCTGGCCTGTGGTGAAGGCGCACAGGTCAGGCTGCCGAGTGGGCCTGGACGGTCCCCCCACTGCGCCGGGCTCCTGCTCCTCTGAGATTCCGCAGAGCCCGTGCTCCACGGCGCTTTCGGAGGAAGCCGTGTGGGGTCACATGCAGGCCTCGCACGTGCGGGAGCACCTGGGACGCCCTCAAACACGGCCCCGTGCTGGACGACAGACCCATCAGGGTGGAGGTGGGCAACACAAACGCCGGCTGCGGTGCAAAACGTACCAGTGTCCTGGAGCCCAGGCTGGAGCTCCGCAGAGCCTCGAGCTCCTCCGCCATCTTGGAAGCCAGAGCCTGAAGGTAGCCCCGGGCGTCCTTCTCGTCGCTGACCCTGCAGGAGGGGAAACACTGCCTCAGTCAGGCAAGACGGTGCTTCCTGCCGTGGCCGCTCTCCCGTCTCCTTGTCCGGGGCGTCCACCTCCACCTGAGGGCGAGAGGGCGGCGTGGACAGCGCGGCTCCGCTGGCCCCGGTGACGCCCTCAGGGACCTGGGGAGATGGCGGCAGGCCCCGCACCCACCCTGGGCACGGCCGCGGACATACCACTGAATGATCTCGGCGATCTGGGCTTCCCAGTGCGCGGCGGACTCCTTCTTGGAGGCCAGCTCCTGCAGCTCGCCCTCCAGCTGCCTGTTTTGAGCCGTGAGTTTGTCCACAAAGGAACAAAGCTGAAATGAAACAATTTCACCACGCAACCCATTAACTTGGCATCCTTTAATAGGACAGCCCCATTACAATCGAGACAGCGACAGTCGGTTCAAGACAGGACTTCGGCCGAGCCATTTCCCCACAACCAGAAACCGAGGAGACGGAGCCCCGGACTCCGGGTCGCCAGCAGCCGGCAGCAGCCTGAAATCCCGTCCCAAAGACCAAGCGCATCCCTCCAGTCACCACTAAGGACTCCAGCGCACACCGCACGTCCACACTCAGCACCTTCTCGTTCTCAGCGGTTAACTTCTTGTTTTCATCGAGCAGCATCGCTCTTTCCCGCTCATACTTGTCTCTGACGGTGCCCACCGCCTCCTCCATCTCAGTGTGCCTGCGGGGGGAGGGGACGCGGTGAAGCTTCTGCGCGGCTCCGCCGTCGTGCCCTCCCCCCCCGCCCGGGGCTCCTGGCAGCTCACCGTTCCCGTCTCGCCTTCTCCAGCTTGTCCTTCAGCACCAGCACCTCCTTCTGCAGGGCCAGCTGCTGGCTCTCCGAGTCGTGCACCTCCTTCTTCACGCTCTTCACCTCCAGCACATGCGAGGCCTCGCGCCGGACCAGTTCCTCTTCGTAAAACAAGACTTTCCTCTCCAGCTCAGACTTGATTTTGGAGATCTCCTGCTGAGGCTCCAGGGCCGCCCCCGGCCCCCGGCCGCCCTGCTTCACCTGGACAGAGGAGACACGATGGCGGGCTCTGCGCTGCCCCAGGCCACACGCAGCCTCGGCGTCCCGACCCCGGGCCCTCCTAACAGTGCAGCAGACTGCAGGGGGAGGCAGGGTCTGCCTGCAGGGGCACTGCGTGCCACACTGCCCGAGCTGGCATCCACTCTTCCACGTGACGACGTCCTCCTGAGGGCTGAGCTGTCAAGCTCCCTTCTGGCGACACCGAGGGCTCTGCTATGGCGGTGCGGGCAGGTCACCGGCACAGCTGGCACCGAGAGGAGGCAGTGCGATCAAGTTTGTGGGTGGGGAGGGAGGGAGACGGTTAGGGAAGGCATCTGTGAGGCATGACTTATGGAGCGGGCACCAGGCCGGGAAGGTCGCAGCCCGGACAGGCAGCCAGGGCGCAGGAGGAGGCTGGCTGCTGTATGCAGCCCAGAGAGGGCAGGAGGGAGGCTCAGCCGCAGACATGCAGGGGGCCAGGCAAACTGCTGCCAGTGGCGAGCAGCCTGCGCCAGGGGGAGGATGACAGGGTCACTGACCGAGCGCTACCCTGGGGTGAGGTGAGGCCGACCGAGCGCTACCCTGGGGTGAGGTGAAGCCCCCACTGTGCGCTACCCTGGGGTGAGGTGAGGCCGACCGTGCGCTACCCTGGGGTGAGGTGAGGCCGACCGAGCGCTACCCTGGGGTGAGGTGAAGCCCTGACTGTGCGCTACCCTGGGGTGAGGTGAAGCCCTGACTGTGCGCTACCCTGGGGTGAGGTGAAGCCCTGACTGTGCGCTACCCTGGGGTGAGGTGAAGCCCCGACCGAGCGCTACCCTGGGGTGAGGTGAAGCCCCGACCGAGCGCTACCCTGGGGTGAGGTGAGGCCCCCACTGTGCGCTACCCTGGGGTGAGGTGAGGCCCCCACTGTGCGCTACCCTGGGGTGAGGTGAGGCCCCCACTGTGCGCTACCCTGGGGTGAGGTGAAGCCCCCACTGTGCGCTACCCTGGGGTGAGGTGAGGCCCCCACTGTGCGCTACCCTGGGGTGAGGTGAGGCCGACCGAGCACTACCCTGGGGTGAGGTGAAGCCCTGACTGTGCGCTACCCTGGGTGAGGTGAAGCCCTGACTGTGCGCTACCCTGGGATGAGGTGAGGCCGGCCGTGCGCTACCCTGGGTGAGGTGAGGCCGACCGAGCGCTACCCTGGGGTGAGGTGAGGCCGACCGTGCGCTACCCTGGGGTGAGGTGAGGCCGGCCGAGCGCTACCCTGGGGTGAGGTGAGGCCGGCCGTGCGCTACCCTGGGTGAGGTGAAGCCCCGACTGTGCGCTACCCTGGGGTGAGGTGAAGCCCTGACTGAGCGCTACCCTGGGGTGAGGTGAGGCCGACCGAGCGCTACCCTGGGTGAGGTGAGGCCGACCGAGCACTACCCTGGGGTGAGGTGAAGCCCTGACTGAGCGCTACCCTGGGGTGAGGTGAGGCCGACCGAGCGCTACCCTGGGTGAGGTGAGGCCGACCGAGCACTACCCTGGGGTGAGGTGAGGCCGACCGAGCGCTACCCTGGGTGAGGTGAGGCCGACCGAGCGCTACCCTGGGGTGAGGTGAAGCCCTGACTGTGCGCTACCCTGGGTGAGGTGAAGCCGACCGAGCGCTACCCTGGGGTGAGGTGAAGCCCTGACTGTGCGCTACCCTGGGGTGAGGTGAGGCCCCGACTGTGCGCTACCCTGGGGTGAGGTGAAGCCCCGACCGAGCGCTACCCTGGGGTGAGGTGAGGCCGACCGAGCGCTACCCTGGGTGAGGTGAGGCCGACCGAGCGCTACCCTGGGGTGAGGTGAGGCCGACCGAGCGCTACCCTGGGTGAGGTGAAGCCCCGACCGTGCGCTACCCTGGGGTGAGGTGAAGCCCTGACTGAGCGCTACCCTGGGTGAGGTGAGGCCGACCGAGCGCTACCCTGGGGTGAGGTGAGGCCGACCGAGCGCTACCCTGGGGTGAGGTGAAGCCCCGACTGTGCGCTACCCTGGGTGAGGTGAAGCCCTGACTGTGCGCTACCCTGGGTGAGGTGAGGCCGACCGAGCGCTACCCTGGGTGAGGTGAGGCCGACCGTGCGCTACCCTGGGGTGAGGTGAGGCCGACCGAGCGCTACCCTGGGTGAGGTGAAGCCCTGACTGTGCGCTACCCTGGGGTGAGGTGAGGCCGACCGAGTGCTACCCTGGGGTGAGGTGAAGCCCTGACTGAGCGCTACCCTGGGGTGAGGTGAAGCCCTGACTGTGCGCTACCCTGGGTGAGGTGAAGCCCCCACTGTGCGCTACCCTGGGGTGAGGTGAGGCCGGCCGTGCGCTACCCTGGGGTGAGGTGAGGCCCCCACTGTGCGCTACCCTGGGTGAGGTGAAGCCCTGACTGTGCGCTACCCTGGGGTGAGGTGAGGCCGGCCGAGCGCTACCCTGGGGTGAGGTGAGGCCGACCGAGCGCTACCCTGGGGTGAGGTGAAGCCCTGACTGTGCGCTACCCTGGGTGAGGTGAGGCCCCCACTGTGCGCTACCTTGAGGGCCTCCAGCTCGCTCTCCATCTGCCTGGAGAAGCTGTCGCTGTGCTCACGGAGCTTGCGTTCCTTGTTGGCCTCGGCGACGGCGTCTTCAAGCTGAGCCTCCAGCTACAAAAGACCCACGGTTCATTAACACAGAGCGAGCACGGCCTCGCCCGACACACACAGGACCACTGCCAGGAAAGCTGGGAAACACAACTGCGGGCCTCACTGACGGCTGGTGGTGATGCAGCAAGCTCTGATGTAAACTGAGAATCGGATGCTAAATTTCAAGACAGGAGGCTGATTCCTGAACACAGGCACTTCTGAAGTCTGTAGAACGCTGCTGCGTTTTTAACAAAACTTCAATGGCCGTGAAAAGGAGAATAGTGGCCCAAAGCCTGGGTGCCGGACAGATGGCGCTGGCAGCGGCCGGAGCTGAGCCCACCCCCACGTCACTTACCGGAAACCCAGAGCCCAGGCCTGGAGTGGCAGTCCGCAATTAGGGGTTTCACTAACTTAGCTGTACTTGACTGCACTACCAATATATCTGGCTAGCAAAGTAAGCTAAGAAGAAAATAAACAAGCGTTCTGAGGCGTGATGAGGAGAGACCCAGAACTGGGAGGGACAAGCCCTTCAGGCCTTCGACCGCTCGGGCTCTCTGGAGCACATGTGAAATCAGGCACTGTCTGGAGGCCCTCGCCCGCGGACCGCAGGTGCTCAGAACGCCCAGGGCAGCAAGTCCTCTTAGGTGCCCAGCCAGGAGCCAAGCCTTCCTCAGCGCCACACTTGTGAGGCCACAGCATCGCACGTCACCACTCAGACACTGTCCTTTTGCTTTAAAGGGGAATTTTCAAAACTAGTTGGAATCTCAGCAACTTCACAGACACGAGGGTCAAGACCTAAAACTCAACTCCTGCAGGTCACTGACGCGGCCTCGCACGGCACGTGGGACCCCGCACCCTGCCGGCTGAAAGGCTACCTCCTTCCTGAGCTTCTCGGACTTGCGCATCTCCTGCCGCAGCGAGTCCATCTTCTGCATGGCCGCCTCCACCTCCTCCTCTCGGTCCCGCAGCTGCCGGGACACCTTCTGCTTCTGGGAGCGGAGCTCAGCCATGCGCTCGTTGAGCTCGGAAAACTCCTGCAGGGCCAGCTTCCGCTGCTGATGTGCGTCTCGGAGTTCTTTGGCCTGGGATTTCAGCCGCTCCGACGCTTCCACCAGTTGCTGGACAGAAAGAACGACAGCTGTCTCCCATGAAGGACGGCAAGGCTGCAGCTCAGCTCTTGCTGTGGTAACGGAGGCTGGGGTTAACTTACAGCCCGGATGACCCTGGGGAAGGCCCTCCGCCCTGCCCTACACGCAGCCCGGACCTGTGCCACGGTCTCAGCTGCACAATCACACAGATAAGCACGAATCGGTTACACAGCAGAACCAGAGAACACACATGTGCAGATGCCCAATGTGCAAATTCTCAAAATGAGAAGCTGAGAGTCAGGTCCTCAGCAGAGACTGCAGCCCACGGGGTCCACCATCCAGCTGTTCAGGCCCTGTCCCTGCTGGTCTGGCATCTGGAGCAAACTGGCAGAGCAGCTCCCCAGGGCAGCAGGGAAGGATCCCCGTGAGGCCTGGGGCGATGCCACACGTCCCCACCCATACTCTAGACCACATTTTCTGTGAACTTTTTAACACCCCTCACAGGCAAGGATTTCAAAAATGTTTTTGCACCAAAACAGATGTGTCTTTTAACTCCATTTCCCACGAGCTTTCTGAAGTGGCACTGAGCATGTAACCTGCCGTATCTCCTGCAATCAAGTTCCCACCGTCTGCAGGGCCTCAGTGGTCACGGCTGCCTGTCCTCACTAAGAAGCCCCTCCAGGGAGGCTGCTGCAGGAGGCCGGGGTGGGACGGGAGGACAGGCACTCAGACCAGCCGGCATGGCTCTGTGGATGCTGCAGCAGCCTCCAAGTCCTGCTGCCCCCCGCCCCGAGAATGGGGGTGGGGGTCCTGCTTCCTCTGCAGGGCTGGGGTGCAGACCGATAATGCCTGTCAAGCGGGTGCCAGCAGCAGCCAGGGTACCGCCCTCCTTTCCTGGCCACAGGTGAGGGTGAGGGTGCCGAGGTCTCTGGAGGTCTGCAGGGACACAACCTGACGCACGCCCAGCCCCGGGCACCTTGTGCAGGTCCTCCTTCTCCTGCCGCACCGTGCGGCACTGCTTCTCCAGGCCCTTCAGCCGCTGCGTGCAGTCCTCGTGCTCCTGGCGAAGCGAGACCGTGTCCTCCAGCTGCCGCTCCAGCCTGCTCGAATCTGGGCACAGAGAGACCATCGTGCTGCTTTGCTCAGACGACTTCACGTGCTAACCTGGCTCATGGCTTCAGTGCCGGGGAACTACCGAACAGTGCGCTGAACTGAGCTGACCAGGCTGCCACACGCTTGCGCTTCTTCCTCGTCACCTATCTAACGCCCAGTACCCACGGCTTCTGAGACCTGGCAGGACGCCCCTCTCCTGTGTGGCTCTCCGTGCTGCAGCTGGCCCGGTGTGGGCCCCTCTCACGTTAAGTGTGAGAGTAACTGGTTCTTTCAAAGCCTTTTTGCGGAGAGGCGGCAGATTCAAGGTGTGACTTGGAGAGGGTGAAGCTAAAACATCACTGGAGTCTCTGGAATTCTTGGTACCCAGGGACCTCCGCAGGAGACGGCCCAGGCTTAGCACTTCAAACATTGGACAGCCCACCCCCCCGGTGAAGGCTTTAAAGAGGAGGAAGCTCTGGCTACTGAGAGACAGGGACGCACCAGATATCCTGCAAGTCTGTGGATAAAATAGTCGAGACTGGGGTCAGTGCTGTGGTGTCGTGGGTAAAGCCACAGCCTGTGATGCTGGTATCCATGTGGGCACCAGTTCAAGTCCCGGCTGCTCCATTTCCTAGCCAGCTGCCTGACAATGGCCTTGGAAAGCAGCAGAACACTTTGAAGACCTGGATGAAGCGCCTGGCTCCTGACTTCGGCCAGGCCCGGCCCAGCCCTAGCTGTTGTGGCCATTTAGGGAGTGAACCAGCAGACAGAAGATTCTCTCTAACTCTGTCTTTTAAATAAATAAATATTTTTAAAAGGTTTATTTATTTATTTGAAAGGCACAGTTAGAGAGAGAGAGACAAAAAGGCAGAGACAGAAAAATAGCTTCCATCCGCTGGCTCACTCCCCAGATGGCCGCAGTGGGGACGAGCCAGTCCAAAGCCAGGAGCCTCCTCCAGGTCTCCCACGTGGGTGCAGAGGCCCAAGCACTTGGACCATCTTTCCCGGGTACATTAGCGAGGAGCTGGATTGGAAGTGGAGCAGCTGGGACTAGAATGGGTGCCAATATGGGATGCTGGCACCACAGGCAGTGGCTTCACCTGCCATGCCATAGCACCAGCCCCTATAAATAAATCTCAAAAAAATTTAAAAGGTAAAGAAATAGCAGGAACTGAGCCTAGCCAACTGGGGGAGTGACTGTGAATACAATGAAGTACCAGGACTCCAGGCGGCTCTGCAGAAGCTTCAGGGTTTGGGGCTGCTCCACCTCATGAAAAGCACTACACCAATGTCCACCAAGGAGGTCACGGCCACGGCCAGCAGCGGAAAAGCCGCGAGGCCTCAGGGCTGCTCTGCTGCCTCTCCTCAGACCGCCCTTCCTGGGGTCTTACCTGCTACCTTACTCCTCAGACGTTCAATCTCTTCGTTGAGCTTTTTGATTTCTTTGTCTCGGTTGGAACTGCTCAGGGCCCGAGTGGAGCCGTGGAGAGACTGCACGGTCTGGGTGGACTCTGAGGAAGGGCACAGCGTGAGCGCGGTGGCCACAGAGCACGGCCATGGACATGCTGCCCCCGCCCCCAGGCCGCCCAGCACGCACCTTGCAGCTTCCGGCTCAGCTCCAGCTTCTCCTGCGCCAGCCTGCGGATCCTCCTCTCGTAGGCCTCGACCTGCAGGCTGTTCTCCAGGTCTCGCTGCACGTCCTCGTCCTCGGTTAACGTGTGGGTCTGCATGGTGCTCTTCAGACAGCCTCGATCAGAGAAACAGCTGTGGAACAAAGCAGCCGGCTGTGCTCAGCAGATGAGCACCAAAAAGCATTCTGCACCTCTGAAAACCTGCCTGCGGGGACCAGTGGGAGCGAGTCAGAGACAGAGTCTGCAGAGCAGGCCGGGTGATGGCGTGTGGCCAGACACTCCGCCAGGAAGGCAGACAGAGCCGTCTGTGGAACGGCTGGGCCTACTGGGCAGCACAGGCCACTAGGGCCTCTCCAGCTCTGCCTCTCACTGGCTGGGCGATCCGGGGATACCTGCCAACCCCCAGGGGCTCACTGGCCCCCACAGGCTAAAGAGCCAACTCCCCTGCTCTGAGCTGCGTGCACCAGCAGCAACCACACTTGTGGGCCACGTGGGCTGTGTCATGCATTATTTAGTTTGTGGGGTGGTATCAGGGAGACAGTTTCGAGTTACTGCACCGAGTCTGACACACACGATGTCACTGTTTCTCCAGGCGTGGTCCGACAGGGTCACAGGAAGAGAACCCTGCGATCCCTTGCACCAAAATGAAGCCTTGGCAGGTGGGCCTGGGGCTGCGTGAGTGACATGTGTTTGACGGTGGGAGGCCCCATCAGCCTGCCCACCCAGAATGCACCAGGTGCTGTCCAACCCTGTTACCCCACGCTGAGACTTTGACGAACTCCAGCAGAGGGCCCCTCTCTCAGATTTCACCAACTCAGGTGTCAGCTGCCAGGAGGGGCCACGAGCCCCACCCCGACCTCCCGTCAGGCTCCGTCACTCTTCTCCCTGCTCCCCTCAGCCCGCTTCCGCTCCACACCCCAGGGGACACCCAGGCGGCACAGCCTTGCAGAGGCCCACCCAGGACAGAAGCCAGAAGGCACCAACAGCTCAGCTGCCGTGGGCCGGGAGCCCACGTGGGTGGACACTCAGCGCTCTCCCTCAGCACGACGGCAGGTCCCACGAGGACAGTCCCAGGAATGGAAACAAGGACACTGAAGCCAATATCCTGGAAACAGCAAGCAGTGCTCACACGAGGCCGGCCTCAGCCGAGCACAGTGGACCCTGCAGCTGAGGCCGCTGCTCCAACTGTCACCAGCACAAATTCTGCAGCACCAACAGCCGATTCAGTCAGAAGCCAGAACACAGCCATGGGCCAAACCCCCACGGCCTCTTCTCACGCCACACGGCCTGCTGTCCCGCCAGCGTGCACACGGCCTCTTCTCACGCCACACGGCCTGCTGTCCCACCAGCGTGCACACGGTGTATTCTCACGCCACACGGCCTGCTGTCCCGCCAGCGTGCACACGGCCTCTTCTCACGCCACACAGCCTGTTGTCCCGCCAGCGTGCACACGGCCTCTTCTCACGCCACACGGCCTGTTGTCCCGCCAGCGTGCACACGGCCTCTTCTCACGCCACACGGCCTGCTGTCCCGCCAGCGTGCACACGGCGTATTCTCACACCACACGGCCTGCTGTCCCACCAGCGTGCACACGGCCTCTTCTCACGCCACACGGCCTGCTGTCCCGCCAGCGTGCACACGGCGTATTCTCACACCACACGGCCTGCTGTCCCACCAGCGTGCACTAAGAGTAGCTGCTATGATTTCAAAGGGTTGTAAGACGAGAAGACCGTGTAAAAGAAACCACAACAACTAAAGCACAGTCAGGCAGTACTGAACGACAGGCACAGTCCTGAGATGCCTGTGTCATCTGAGCACCACAGAGCACACACATGCGCGCACACACGTGATCTGACAGGACAAGGTAAGGAAGCGCGGCAGTCAGAAGGAACGCAGTCTGAAGCTGCAACCTGTGCCACAGGCTGTAAGACACGTACCCCCAAAGCGAGAGGAAGCACTGGTCTGGTGTGAAGAACATATGCCAGAGCCACGGCAGTCTGTGGCCCCACCCAGCCTGCTCATGGGTGCTCCCGCACCACCACGTTGGTCTGTTCCCCACCCAGCCTGCTCATGGGTGCTCCCGCACCACCACGTTGGTCTGTGGCCCCACCTAGCCTGCTCATGGGTGCGCCAGCACCACCACGTTGGTCTGTGGCCCCACCTAGCCTGCTCATGGGTGCTCCCGCACCACCACGGTGGTCTATGGCCCCACTCAGCCTGCTCATGGGTGCTCCCGCACCACCACGTTGGTCTGTTCTCCACCCAGCATGCTCATACGTGCGGCAATGTGGCAGGTGGGTGTGCCAGCACCACCACGCGGTTTTCCAGCCCCACTGTGATCCCAAGCGAGGTAGCACTGCACTCACTGCTCAGCCCTAGACAAAGACTGGGGACCCGACCCAGGGTGTCGCCCACGGTCAGCAGCTGTGTGCTTTCAAAGGACAACAGGCGCTCCTGGGGTGAGCAACACTTGTGCATGAAGCTCTGTTTCTTTCATGGGAAAGGCAAACCCAGACATACCTTTCTGTTGTGAACGTAAAACCAATGAATGGCAAATGTAATCCAGAAAAACCCGTGTGAGAACCAGGAGGCAGGATTTCCTGTGAAAGAACACACACACACAAATTAAACCCACATTCCCACGGGGAAAAGAAACACAGGGGGGCGCAGGGAATCCTAACACAGCTCCGATGGACACGGCTTTGAAACAACAGCAAAAGCACTCCACTAAGTCCACCACAAGGGGCCAGTGTGGCGGCTCAGCAGGTAAGCCAGCCCCATACGGGCACTGTTTCAAGTCCTCATGTTCCACTTCTAATCCAGCGGAAAATGGCCCAAGTATCTGGGCCCCTGTCATCCACATAGGGGACCTGGATGAAGCTCCTGGCTCCAGTCTGACCAGCCCTGGACCTTGTGGCCATTTGGGGACTGAACCAGCGGGTATAAGGTATCTCTCTCTCTCTGCCTTTTAAATGAATAAGCAGATACACCTCTAAATAAATAAATGGCCACCGAGGACCCAGCTGAAGGCTGGAATGAAAGGTCCCTTCCTAAGCCAACTGTTGCCACTCCCCAGGATCCATGCCGCTGGAGGTTGACCTGACAAGCGACAGGGGCCACTGCGACCCTCCCACTCACAGTGTTTCTCAGCACGTCGTCGTCCACGTCGAAGTTGGAGGTGTCGGAAGGGCTGCTCACGTCAGGGATGTACGGGGCTTCCAGGTTCCGGATGTTTTCCCAGTTCAGGCCTTCAAAGAACGCGTGCTTTTTGAAGTCCTCTATCCCGTTCTGCCCCAGCCGGCGCTCTCTGCTGCAGATCAACCTCTGGATGAGGTCCTTGGCTTCTTCAGAGACATCCGTGACATGGGAGGGGAACTGAAATCGCTCCTGGGGGAGCCGCAAAAGGAGAGAGAGCAGGTGCTCACACCCAGAGAGCCACGGCATACAGACGCCACAGGCGGCAGCACAAGGCACAGCTCCGAAGCAGCGCAGCTCGTGGGAGCCGAAGGCACACCCAAGCCAGCCAGCTGCAAGTCCTTAGCTGCCAGGTTCAGCCATGGCAGACTTGAGACCGCACTGCTGTAAATATCCACCTGTCAAAGCGGCAAAGGAGTCGCAGGACACGGGCCGTGCCAGGCACGGCCTTCTCAGGGCGCTTCTGGCAGATAGCTGGACCATTCCACTCCTGGAAGTGCACTCTCCAGAAACATTCCCCAAAACCAGGACCTATTCATGACTGCACCATATTTTGGCTATGAAAACTGCAAATAACCTAAATCCTCACTAAAAGGGAATTGTACAAAAAGATACAGAACACACAGACAGGCTTCTCTCTGTCAGAGCAGATGCTGAAAATACATAGAGCATTTCACTCCCTGCCTACTTGGCCAGGCGGCACCTAAGAACCAATCAGCCCCTCGATGCCTTCCTTACCTGGGCTACCCCAGAAGGAGACGATGCAATGTATCACCTGAATCACGGGCTGCTGTGCGGAGAGGCCAGCCTGCAGCCCCAGCAGGCTTCCTGCTGCTACGAGGCACTGCTCCCACAGTGCCTCTGCAGCCCTGAACGTGGACGGGGCCACCTCCACCACCCACCTTCCCTGCTTTTCTGTGCCCTGAAGGGTTTACGGGGATACAGATTTCTACTTTGGGAAAGACGGTTTTTAAAATTTTAGTTTTGCCTTGATATGCAGTTCAATGGAAAACTTGATCTATCATAGTGTTATCTGATTCCTCACAAGAGCACTGAGACACAGCTGGAGGGGGCACACACGTGCTCACAGCACTGAGGGAGACACAGCTGGAGGGGCACACACGTGCTCACAGCACTGAGGGAGACACAGCTGGAGGGGCACACACGTGCTCACAGCACTGAGGGAGACACAGCTGGAGGGGCACACACGTGCTCACAGCACTGAGACACAGCTGGAGGGGGCACACACGTGCTCACAGCACTGAGACACAGCTGGAGGGGGCGCACACGTGCTCACAGCACTGAGACACAGCTGGAGGGGCACACACGTGCTCACAGCACTGAGACACAGCTGGAGGGGCACACACGTGCTCACAGCACTGAGACACAGCTGGAGGGGGCACACACGTGCTCACAGCACTGAGGGAGACACAGCTGGAGGGGCACACACGTGCTCACAGCACTGAGGGAGACACAGCTGGAGGGGCACACACGTGCTCACAGCACTGAGACACAGCTGGAGGGGGCACACACGTGCTCACAGCACTGAGACACAGCTGGAGGGGGCGCACACGTGCTCACAGCACTGAGACACAGCTGGAGGGGCACACACGTGCTCACAGCACTGAGACACAGCTGGAGGGGCACACACGTGCTCACAGCACTGAGACACAGCTGGAGGGGCACACACGTGCTCACAGCACTGAGACACAGCTGGAGGGGCACACACGTGCTCACAGCACTGAGACACAGCTGGAGGGGCACACAATTGCTCACAGCACTGAGGGAGACACAGCTGGAGGGGCACACACGTGCTCACAGCACTGAGGGAGACACAGCTGGAGGGGCACACACGTGCTCACAGCACTGAGACACAGCTGGAGGGGCACACACGTGCTCACAGCACTGAGACACAGCTGGAGGGGCACACACGTGCTCACAGCACTGAGACACAGCTGGAGGGGCACACACGTGCTCACAGCACTGAGGGAGACACAGCTGGAGGGGCACACACGTGCTCACAGCACTGAGACACAGCTGGAGGGGCACACACGTGCTCACAGCACTGAGACACAGCTGGAGGGGCACACACGTGCTCACAGCACTGAGACACAGCTGGAGGGGCACACACGTGCTCACAGCACTGAGACACAGCTGGAGGGGCACACACGTGCTCACAGCACTGAGGGAGACACAGCTGGAGGGGCACACACGTGCTCACAGCACTGAGACACAGCTGGAGGGGCACACACGTGCTCACAGCACTGAGACACAGCTGGAGGGGCACACACGTGCTCACAGCACTGAGACACAGCTGGAGGGGCACACACATGCTCACAGCACTGAGACACAGCTGGAGGGGCACACACGTGCTCACAGCACTGAGACACAGCTGGAGGGGCGCACACGTGCTCACAGCACTGAGGGAGACACAGCTGGAGGGGCACACACGTGCTCACAGCACTGAGACACAGCTGGAGGGGCACACACGTGCTCACAGCACTGAGGGAGACACAGCTGGAGGGGCACACACGTGCTCACAGCACTGAGACACAGCTGGAGGGGCGCACACGTGCTCACAGCACTGAGACACAGCTGGAGGGACACACACGTGCTCACAGCACTGAGACACAGCTGGAGGGGGCGCACACGTGCTCACAGCACTGAGACACAGCTGGAGGGGCACACACGTGCTCACAGCACTGAGACACAGCTGGAGGGGCACACACGTGCTCACAGCACTGAGGGAGACACAGCTGGAGGGGCACACACGTGCTCACAGCACTGAGGGAGACACAGCTGGAGGGGCACACACGTGCTCACAGCACTGAGACACAGCTGGAGGGGCACACACGTGCTCACAGCACTGAGACACAGCTGGAGGGGCACACACGTGCTCACAGCACTGAGACACAGCTGGAGGGGCACACACGTGCTCACAGCACTGAGGGAGACACAGCTGGAGGGGCACACACGTGCTCACAGCACTGAGGGAGACACAGCTGGAGGGGCACACACGTGCTCACAGCACTGAGACACAGCTGGAGGGGCACACACGTGCTCACAGCACTGAGACACAGCTGGAGGGGGCGCACACATGCTCACAGCACTGAGACACAGCTGGAGGGGCGCACACGTGCTCACAGCACTGAGACACAGCTGGAGGGGGCACACACGTGCTCACAGCACTGAGACACAGCTGGAGGGGCACACACGTGCTCACAGCACTGAGACACAGCTGGAGGGGCGCACACGTGCTCACAGCACTGAGACACAGCTGGAGGGGGCACACACGTGCTCACAGCACTGAGACACAGCTGGAGGGGCACACACGTGCTCACAGCACTGAGACACAGCTGGAGGGGCACACACGTGCTCACAGCACTGAGACACAGCTGGAGGGGCACACACGTGCTCACAGCACTGAGACACAGCTGGAGGGGCACACACGTGCTCACAGCACTGAGGGAGACACAGCTGGAAGGGCACACACGTGCCTGCAGAAAGGACACGGTGAGCACACACAGAGGAGCGTGAAGCCAGCGTCGGAGAGACGCATTTACTAGAAAAAGAAAGCGAGGACGATACCAGATAAAAAATAATAAAGAAGGCAAGGGGAGAGAGAAGGAAGCAACACCGAAGTGAAGAATGAACAGCTCCGAAAGGAACGGAAGAGAAAGGAGACCGTGGAGGGTGAGGAACGCCCCTGGGATTGTGGCCATTTATCAGAGCTGCCTCTGGGGGACGGATCTGAGTCATGGCTGCTGTCTGACCAAGCCAGAGGCACTAAGTGCTCCGCACGTGGACTTCCCACATCCCGTGAACCCGCCTCTCTGCCAGGGTCCCCACGCTCAGCAAACACCAGACCCTACCCCCAGGGAACTCCCACTCCCCTCACGCCAGCCCAAAGCTCTCCCAGGTTCTGTCCGGCCCAGCCAGCCCAAACCCCACCACCCCTTTCTCGCTGCTCGGCCGCCTTCCCTCCCGGCCTGTGGCAGGCACCGCAGTGCACACTGTCTTACCTCATGGTTCATGATCTTGCCGTAGGTCTCCACCAGTGACTCGGCATAAAAGGGGGTTTCTCCATACAGCATCTCGTACATGCAGACGCCCAAGGACCACCAGTCACACTCGGGCCCGTACGCGCCCATGCCGTCCTCCATGGCCTGCAGGATCTCTGGGGAGATGTAGTCGGGTGTGCCCACGGCCACAGAGGACTGGACCTGGGGGGAGAAGAGCACCTGTCATCACGTGTCTCTAACGACATTCTCTAAACCCAGAGCAACAGGAAATGAAAAGGCAAGGCATCAAAGTGGCGAATGACCATGATTTCAATTCAGTACCAGTAACATTCTCTGGCCTTTCTGAACTCTGCAGTCCCCTGGGACGCTGGGGAGACTTGCACTCCATCTCTCAAAACCCACATGTGGGTCCGGCGCTGTGGCATAGCGGGTAAAGCCGCCGCCTGCAGTGCTGGCATCCCAAATGGGCGCCAGTTCAAGTCCCGGCTGCTCCACTTCTGATCCAGCTCTCTGCTATGGCCTGGGAAAGCAGTGCAAGATGGCCCAAGTCCTTGGGCTCCTGCACCCACATGGGAGACCCGGAAGAAGGTCCTGGCTTTGAATCAGCCCAGCTCTGGCTGTTGTGGGAGTGAACCAGATGGAGGACCTCTCTTCTCTCTCTTCTCTCTCTCTCTCTCTCTCTTCTCTTTCTCTCTGCTTCTCTGTAACTCTTAAAAAAAGAAGAAAAAAGCCCACATGCCCTCCTTGGCACCACCAGACCACCCTCAGTCTCCCAGGGCTGCATTTCCCACACTTTCCACCCCTGTTCCCTGGTGGCCTGAGGAACCACGCGTGCCAGGCTGGCCTCCTGCCTGTCCCATGCAGCACATAGACCTTGTTTGGGGCTCTCATCAGCACACAGCTGTGTGTGGGGTCTGCCTCAATGCTCCCAGTGGACAGGCACCCTCTTTCCTCCCATATAAATCAGATTTCCAAACATCTAAGAACAGAGCCTCAACCACAGCCACAGGAGGTGGCCTGGACCCACTGCAGGGCAGTAAAAGGCACACTGGAAGCAACTGCAGTGTGGATGGACACGGCTGGTCACGCCACGGGGTGGTGGCTCCACGGAACCGAGGCCTAAGTCTGGGCCCCTGTGGACAGCCGGGGCAGGGCCAGCACCCTCATCAGCAGTGGGGACACCAGCTGCCTCTGCAAGACTCCAAGCACCAGGGACCCCCATGCCGGGTCCACAAAACCCTCAGAGAAGGCGCCTGCCCACAGGAAATACCTGTCAACAAAACCAGGAACCCAGGGCCGACAGCGGTGCCGCACACCTGACCAGGGTCTGGGCCCGACAGCGGTGCCGCCCACCTGACCAGGATCTGGGGCCGACAGCGGTGCCGCACACCTGACCAGGGTCCGGGCCCGACAGCGGTGCCGCCCACCTGAGCAGGGTCCGGGGCTGACAGCGGTGCCGCCCACCTGACCAGGATCCGGGGCCGACAGCGGTGCCGCCCACCTGACCAGGATCTGGGGCCGACAGCGGTGCCGCCCACCTGACCAGGATCCGGGGCCGACAGCGGTGCCACCCACCTGACCAGGATCCCGGGGCCGACAGCGGTACCGCCCACCTGACCAGGATCCGGGCCCGACAGTGGTGCCACCCACCTGACCAGGATCCGGGCCCGACAGTGGTGCCACCCACCTGACCAGGATCCCGGGGCTGACAGCGGTGCCGCACACCTGACCAGGGTCTGGGCCCGACAGCGGTGCCGCCCACCTGACTAGGATCCGGGGCCGACAGCGGTGCCGCACACCTGACCAGGATCCCGGGGCCGACAGCAGTGCCGTCCACCTGACCAGGATCCCGGGGCCGACAGCGGTGCCGCCCACCTGACCAGGATCCGGGGCCGACAGTGGTGCCGCCCACCTGACCAGGATCCGGGGCCGACAGCGGTGCAGCCCACCTGACCAGGGTCCGGGCCCGACAGCGGTGCAGCCCACCTGACCAGGATCCGGGCCCGACAGCGGTGCCGCACACCTGACCAGGGTCCGGGCCCGACAGCGGTGCTGCCCACCTGACCAGGATCCCGGGGCCGACAGCGGTACCGCCCACCTGACCAGGATCCGGGCCCGACAGTGGTGCCACCCACCTGACCAGGATCCCGGGGCCGACAGCGGTGCCGCACACCTGACCAGGGTCTGGGCCCGACAGCGGTGCCGCCCACCTGACTAGGATCCGGGGCCGACAGCGGTGCCGCACACCTGACCAGGATCCTGGGGCCGACAGCGGTGCCGCCCACCTGACCAGGATCCGGGGCCGACAGCGGTGCAGCCCACCTGACCAGGATCCGGGCCCGACAGCGGTGCAGCCCACCTGACCAGGATCCGGGCCCGACAGCGGTGCCGCCCACCTGACCAGGATCCCGGGCCCGACAGCGGTGCAGCCCACCTGACCAGGATCCGGGCCCGACAGCGGTGCTGCCCACCTGACCACCTGGACAGGGCATGTACGGGGTGGGAGCCGCCCTCATGCTACAGCTGCCTGGGGGTTTGAGGAAGCCGGAAAACTCCCCACTGTAAAAGGCACCCATGTGACTTCTGAACATAAAAAATGTTTGTAAGAGGACTCATTTTTTAATCACACTAATGAACTTGGCTTCTCAATTATAACTCAAATTCAATGCAAAGCCATTTCTGACCACAAGGCAAACCCACAACAAACAGAACCCACAGAACCTACAGTTCCATCATCGTTCATCTTCAAACATGACCCAAAGTCGGCCAGGCGGATGTGACCGTTCACGTCCAAAAGTACGTTGTCAGGCTTGATGTCCCTGTCACAAAACATACACAGAAATTAGCTGTCTCCACGCCGCACACGAGGTGGTCAAGTCCCCAGCTCCACGCCGCACACGAGGTGGTCAAGTCCCCAGCCAGGGGAGAGTGGGCTGGGCGTCGGCTGTGACAGCCACACCACCCTGCGCAGTCTGTCCCCAGGAGCTGCAGTCTCGCTCCAACCCAGCTAACGCAGGATTCTGGGCCTCTCCACCCGCACAGCAGGGCATGGTGCAAGCTGTGGGGAGCCCCAGGAAGGAGACAAGCCGAGGTAAGGAATGAGGAGCAGCGGGGTGGGGGCCCCTGTGAAGAGGGCGTTGGGCGGGACAGGGGTCGGGAGCTAACCTGACGCCAGCTGCACCTCCACGTTCAGAGCGCCAGTTCCTAACTACCTGTCCGCGTCCTCCTAACCCATGCGGTGGGGCACAGACTTCCGGGCCTGGGCCTCAAAAACTGACTGAACAGTATGGAAGGGAGAAAACTTATAAAAAAAAAGTTATATATTTATTTGAAATGCAGAATTACAGACAGAGAGAGAGAGAGTTGTCCATCTGCTGGTTCTCTCCCCATATGGCTACAAGGGCCTGAGCTGGGCCAGGCCAAAGCTAGGAGCCTGCAGGTGCATCTGGGCCTCTTCTAAGGGTGGAGCAGGCTGTGTGTGTGTGTAACAGAGACAACTAGTTGGGCTATCCTCTGCTGCTTCCCCAGGCACAATCAGAGGGACTCGGATCAGAAGTGGAGCAGCCGGGACACAAACTGGCATTCAGATACGGGGTGCCAACGCTGCAGGCAGCAGCGTAGCTCCCTGCACTACAATGCCTGCCCCAGAGTAAACCTGAAAGGCACGAGTGGGCATCTGGCCTAGTGGTTAGGTCCGTCAGGACACCTGTGTCCTGTGTCCTGTGTCCGAGTGCCCGGGTTCCAGTCCCGGCTCAGCTCCTGACTCCAGCTTCCTGCTAATGAAGATCCTGGGAGGCAGCAGTCGATGGCTCAAGTAACCGGTTCCTGACATCCTCGCAGCTCCAAACTTCAGACTCCCGCTGTCGTGGGCATCGCGGGCATGAACCTGCGAGTGGGACTGAGCACTCGCTTGCTCTCTCCCTCTCCCTCTCCCTCTCTGTGTTTCTCTGTCTCTCAGATAAAGAAACAAATAAAATGTAAAAGTGTGGCAAAAGACGACATCCAGTACAAGACCAGCACAAGTGTGCTGTCGGCAGCTGCTCACAACTGGCCAAAGCAGCAGCCACCTCGACACCCACCTGCAGGACAAAGGGGCACAGGAACCTCCCAGGGAACAACAGGCGGACCAAGCATTCCCAACACGAATGGGAGGGGAGCGACAACTCCTGCCAGAAACAAAACCACAGGCCCGGGCAGGTGCTGTGGCGCAGCAGGGTAAAGCCACAGCCTGCAATGACCCAACCCAACATGGGTGCTGGTTCGAGTCTCAGCTGCTCACTTCCAATCCAGCTACCTGCTAATGCACCTGGGAAAGCAGTGGAAGAAGGCCCATCTGGGAGACCCAGAAGTTCCTGGTTTTGCCATTGTGGCCATTTGGGGAGTGAACCAGAGGATGGAAGCTCGCTCTCTTTCTCTCTCTCTCTCTGTCCCCCTTTCTCTGTAACTCTGCCTTTCAAATAAATAAAATAAATCTTTAAAAAAGAATCAAAGGTATCAATGTGAATGCTGATTTAAAAAAAAAATAAAAACACAAAAATCCATGGGCAAAAGAAAACTGGAACACAGCTCTTCACCCTGAAATGAAAGCCCTCAAAAACACACAAACAAAACAAAACAAAATTCCACAATGAACTTTTTTAAAAAGTAAGAACTGGACAGAAACAGGAAAAAAACAGAAACAGTAGATTTAACTCAGTGAAGGAACAGCAGGAAAAAATCTTATCAGAAACGAAGACTAAATCCTAAGATCCTCAAAGGAGGATAAATTCAGAGAAGTCGAATGAAAGGCAAAGAAATGGGTTAGCAACAAGCATAGCGAACGGCAGGAGACTGAAAGGGAGGACGGGAAAAATGGCCCAACACACACTTAACTCGAGTCCCTGAGGAAAACAACAAAAACGGAGGCTGACGTGGTAGGTGAGGCCGCCGCCTGCAGTGCTGGCATCCCACGTGGGCACCAGTTCAAATCTCGGCTGCTCCACTTCCAATCCTGCTCTTGCTAATGCCCTGGCAAGAAGACTGGAAGATGGTCCAAGTGCTTGGGCCCCTGCACCCTTGTGGGAGACCTGGGGGAAGCTCCTGGCTCCTGGCTCTGGCTCGGCCCAGCCCTGCCAATGCAGCCATTTGCTGTAGGAGTGAATCAGAGTATGAAAGATCTCTTTCTATCACTCTTCAAAAAAAAAAAAATAAATCTTTTTAAAAAATTGGAAACTGTAATCTAAAAGAACTTTCCAGAAATAAACAAAGGAGCTGAATGTATAGACTGAGAGGGTCCCTCAGATCCTGTCTCGTAACTAAATGGCTTTCTGGTCGTCACGGGGCTGACTTCTGTGTTGTTCTTTCCTTGGCGATTTGAAATACCATCTTTGTCACCCAGCTTTTCCACGTGGCCGGGCTGTTCTGTCTACGAGCTAGCACGTCCTTCTGAGTGGAGCCGGGGGGGGGGGGGGGGGGGCTCGCGAGCTCCAGCGCTGAACCCACACACGCAGTGCCTGTGCTTTCGTGTCAGCTCATGGGCTCAAGCACGTGGGCCCCTGCCGCCACCGGGAGATTCCACCTAAGCCTGATCCGGCCCCAGCTGTCGCAGGTGCCTGGGGAGTGAACCATCGGATGAGACACACACTTTTTAACAATTAAAGGGAAGAAGGGATAGACACATGGTAAAACCATGAAATAAACATCTCATACAGCACATCCACACACTAACATATGAAAACGGGGCCAGTGTTGCGGCTTAGCGGGTTAAACCACAGCCTGTGACACCAGAATCCCATACCAGAGCCCCACTTTGAGTCCCAGCTACGCGGCTTCTGATCCAGCGCCCTGCACATGCACCTGGGAGGCAGACGATGGCCCAAGTGCTTGAGCCTCTGCCGCCCGGGTGGGAGACCCGGATGGAGTTCCTTGCCCCAGACCTGGCTGTCTCGGTCATTTGGCAGATTCGTCTTTCTGGGTCTGTGCATCTGTCTTTCTCCACCTCCCTTCCCTCCACCCGTTTCTCCCTAGCCTTCTGTTGCTCTGCCTTTCAAATAAAAATAAAAATTATGTTCAAGTGTTTAGGAAAGGTGAAAAAATAAAATACTTTTTCTACTTCTCTCATCCACCAGGACAGAAACTCAGAAGTCAGCAAACTCTGCTGCAAGGCCAGAGCCCAGCAGGCGAGACAGGGGCTCTGGCCCAGGAGGACAACAGCGACCTGCACAAGCTGTCAGGTGTCTCCTCCTCCAGCGTCACACACACAGAGGAGGAAGAGATTAAAAAGACAAGACATGGACATGCAACGTGCGACCCCAGACTGCATTCTCCAAAAGACGCCCCTGCGTTACCGGACAAAATCTGAACTCAGGAAGGAACAGGAACAAACCCTCCCAGGACATCCAGTCTCCAGAAGTCACACAGCCCACGCACAGGAACACCTGGCACACAGGCGAGGAGAAAACTGCACATGCTGTGTGCCTGTGTATGTACACGGAGGGCAACATTCACATCAGGTGCACCTGGGAGACACTACGTGGGTGTCCTGGGTACTGTTCTTGCGATCTGTGTAAATCTCAAGTCAGCCCTTCTGAGAGTGGGCAAGCATTTGGTCTAGTAACTAGCACCTCATTTAAGACTCCTGCATCGACATCAGAGCCTACGCTCAGCTCCAGTTCCTGACTCCAGGCTCCTGCTAATGTGCACGTGGGAGGCAGTGGTGCTGGCTCCAGGGACTGGGACCCTGCCACTCCTGTGGGAGACCTGGACTGAGTTCCCGGCTCCCAGCTTCAGCCCCACGCTAGCTCAGCTGTTGTGGGCATTTAGGGAGCAACCAGAAGCTGGGAGCTAGGTCTGCACTCACACTCCCTCTCTAAATTAAGAAAATTGTAAGTAAACATTTTAATAATTCTGATATTTTAGTCATAATATTTAAATAAGAATATAATATTTTAAAACAGGCCAAGATGATTTATGGCAGCCCCTAGCCACCTTGGCTGTTGAGGTTTAAGTTAAGCTAAATAAAATGAAGAATTCCGTTCTCAGCTGCACAGCCACATTTTGAGTATTCAGTAGCCACATGTGGATGGCGGCCGTGGACGGCACAGCACAGATTACTGAGCAATCTACCACTGCAGAAAAGCTCCAATGATCGCGGGGGGCAGGGGCAGGGGCAGGGGCAGTGACCGGGAGCAGTGCGGGGCTTCTCACACGGCTGCCGACTGCCAATGAATGCATTACCGATCTCACACACTCCTCCATGCCCATCACACACAGATTCTAGGATAACTGCCATGGCTAGCGGTCTCAGACCCTTCTCAGAACAGCAGTTAAGTCAGGTCCGTATAACCAAACTCAAATCAGCCACAGCTCCTCTCTGAAAACTTGCTTGTCCGCCATGACATCTGGGTGAGCACCAAGCACCAGATATCTCCCCAAACTCACGCAACAGGGACCCTGCCTGTGCTTGTGGAAGTCCCAGCTGCAGCAGGAAGGAGAGCTATGGGGGCTGAGGTGGGGGCGAGAGGGGAGGGGGACGTGAGGGCCAGCAGTGGCGTCTGCTGAGAAGCTGCCCCCAGCTGCCCTTCTTTGGGCTGCCGTGACTCCGGTTGAGAGAGGCCGGGCGGAGGGGCCGCTGCCTTGGCTTGGCTTTTCCCACCCCCTCTTTCTGGCCTGCTGAGAAGGGAGGCTGGTCTTGGCCCGCAGGGAGCCGCTTCCTGCTGACCGACAAAGGGGGTGCTCTCCCGCGGCGGGGGTGGCTCCCGAGCCCCTCGGACCCCTCAGCTTCGCTCTCAGATTTCTTCCACATCTCTGCCCTCTCCTCACGTTATTTTTCCGCACTTCTGTTTTCTGAGCTCCTTTCCTTTCCTTAGGTTTGCACCCCACTCTTGCTTCATCCGGGCAGCACACCTGGGCCTCTGTGGAGACCCAGTGCCCCGTCCTGCTTTCGGCTGCAAGGCTCTCCTGGTGAGCTGTCCTCCTGGGGTCCCCGCTGCCCACACCAGGCAGAGCTGGGGGCACCGAGGGCACCAGCCACAATCCCCACAACACAAAGGCAGCCCGGGAAGGGGCGCCGCCCTGCCGGAGCAGCCTCCAGCCCCTCACAGCACCCCTCCAAGGCTCCCATAGCTGGGCTGCCCACACAATCTAACTTTGTTCTCTTTTTAGACTGGGTTGTCTAGGCACCGGTCTGGGGGCGGGGGATAAGAACTCTGTATTTTCACGTCTTTGCGTTTGGAGGTCCAGCCAACAACGCAAACAAAGAAGAGGCATTCGCCTTGGAGACAGAAGCATGAACGACCAGCAGAGCGGTCAGGCTGATGCCCCTGGACCCTGGGCTGTGTGTCGGGGGACGCCTCGTCAAGAAGACAGAGCAGGAAACCTGAGTTCCGGAACCACAGGAAGTGGTCCACTACCCAGAGGCCACACTGACAGAGGCACTGCCTGGAACCTCACAGCTCGCAAAGCGGCGGTGTGGCCCTGGGGCCGCAGTCCTGCAATCTGCACCCCAGGCTCCACTCTGTGGATGACCATCACAGACATGCGTGGAAGGAACAGAAGGTGTCCAAAAAATGACCTCACACCCCTTTTCCAGAGGCCACTGACGGAGGTGTGCTACCCAAAAAGGAAATAAGCCAGAGAAGGAAGATGACTCAGAAAAGAAGGATCCAGGCCCAGAAAGGAGGGCTCTCTCCCGCAAACAGCCTCGGGATGGGCACAGCACGGTGAGGCCAAGAGCCACCGAGGCTGATGGGGGGAACTCAGACCTGGGCTGGGAGCCGGGCAATTTGTCCCTGATATTTAGGGATAATTAGCAATGGTTACACAGAAAAGGATGATCATGAAAAGAACATTATTAACTTCAAAGAAAAGAAAAACTTGTGAGTATCATATACTACAATGCTCAGTTTTAATATTTATGCAATCATTATATTATAAACACAAAATACCGATTTAACAGAAGTTGCTATTTTACTAATTGAGACCGTGTGGAAGAGGGGGAGAGAGAGAATCACACACAAGAGCTAAATCCCCACTTTAATCAATGTCATTCAACACCAACAGAAGGGGCAAGCCAGGCTGTTACTCAGAAAAACGAAGGTGAGTGGGGAGGAACAAGTCCACACCGTGACTTCAGCAAGGGGACCATGATGGGACGGGCAGGGGAGGCTCCTTTTTTGTTAGAAGCTCTATAGAACTACTTGACTTTTAAGAACTATTACCATAAAATCACTTCAAGAAAAATGAAACTCAGAACCGGTGCTGTGGTGGAGCAGGAAAAGCCACCACTTGTAGTGCTGGCATCCCTTATGGGTGCTGGTTCGAGTCCTGGCTGCTCCTCTTCCAACCCCATTCTCTGCTGTGGCCTGGGAAGGCAGTGGAGGATGGCCTAAGTGCTTGGGCCCCTGCACCCACCTGGGAGATCTGGAGGAAGCACCTGGCTCCTGGTCAGCACAGCTCTGGCCATTGCAGCCATTTGGGGAGTGAACCAGCAGATGGAATCTCTCTCTGTCTCTACCTGTCTCTGTAACTCTGTCTTTCAAATAAATAAAATAAATCTTTAAAAAAAGGAAAAATGAAACTTTATAAAAAAAATAAAACCAACTCCAGGACTGAACCTTGGAGTCTCAGAATGAGATCCATGTAAAAGTCACGGCAGCTGGGACTTACGGAGCTGCCTCCCTGCAGAGGGGACAGGCACCGAACCAAGTCCCTCCTGCTGCTGACCACAACACTCCCTTCTGAGTGCCCCACGGGTTCCGGACTGCAGGCTCTCGTGGGGTCACAGGACAGGCTGAAGAACAGGGCAGAGAAGAGTGGAGACACGGTGGGGATCCAACACGAGGCACGGGGATGGCAGCATTTTGGGGAGGGGATACGGGCAGGGGAAGCGGAGCCACTGTCACATAAAGGTCAGAGGTCAAGGTGGCTTCCACTGGCCGGAGTTAGACACAACAGTTAGACCGACAGACGCTGGGGTCCAAAGAGGCTGGGGTGAATCACCCTGCGTGGCAGCTGCTCCAGGGGGCTCAGAGTGGCTTCCTGGGGAGCCCTGGCTCTGGGGCGCTCCAAGTGTGCTCACCTGTGCACGTAATGGAGCTGGTGGATGGAGTCGATGGCCAGCACCATCTCACCAATGTAGAACCTCGCCATGTCCTCCGGAAGCTTGTCCTCAAACTTGCTGAGCAGGGTCAGCAGATCGCCCCCCACGTAGTAATCCATGACCAAGTACTGCAGGGTGGGGTGAGAAGAGAAGACACGCTGTCGCCAGGGAGCCCACGGCGAGGCCGCGCCTCCCCCGGGGGCTCCGTGGCTCCTGGTCTCGCAGGATTCCTCTTCTCGGAACATAAACTCCCTGCAATGCAGCTGCGATGTTAAGTGATGCACAGAGCAGAGAAGACACGAAGGAAGCCGAAATGAGCGCAAGGTGTGAGGCTGCAGGCTGCGTTCTGACGCTGACGATCCAAAGCAGAGCCCAGTTCTGCCCCATCGAGCTAGCCCAGCTGGGCTGACATGTGTCTCCAGCCCTCAGGAGCTCCTTGCTCCTGGCTTTGGCCTCAGTCAAGTCCTGGCCTCTGTAAGGCATTTAGGCAGTGAACCAGCAGACAGGAGCTTGGCCTCTCAAATAAATAAAATTAAAAACAAAACCACATGTGGGTCAGGCCCTGAAGCTCAGGGCTCCGAAGTCCTGGCGGGCACGCCTCCCGGAGCCAGAAGGCCAGGTCAGGGTGGCGGCCAGGGTCACGGAGCTTCCCCGGAGACCAGGCGTGGGGAGCTGCCAGTGCCCGCCCCGAGCCATCTCCTCTCAGGATGAGTGCTCTGGCTGCCCAGCTAGCCTTAGGAAATGCCACTTCCTGGTCCTTTCAATTCATTAAGGGCCACTGCTCAGTGCCACCAGCCTGTGAGCTGCTCTCTTCCCACACTGCAGGTGCCGTGGAGGCCCCGCTAGCGTTCAGTAACACCCTGCTCAGCAAGTCCCGACCAACCACCCGCCGTGGGGCTTGTGTGGGAGACACAGGCTCCGGGCTGCTCTCAAACAGATCTCCCAAGACCGTCCCCGAGCGCAGCCCCTCAGCAGAGGGCAGCTTACGGCCTCCCTCCTTGCCAGCTCTTCCCACCAGGGTGGGGCAGGTGCCCACGGGGACCAGGACGCTGCCTCTCCCACATCTCGCCTGCCTCCTGACACACTAAACGGTCAAGGGTGGTCTGGCCAGCTGGCCCCTGCCTCGTTGGCTCACTCTCACCACAGTCAACCTCTTGGAACCTCCCCATGGGAGACCAGGAGCTGCATCTGGGTCTCCCGCATGGGTGCAGGGACCCAAGCACTTGGGCCATTAGCACAGAGCTGGCTCGGAAGTGGAACAGCCCCAACTTGAACTGGTCCTCACAGATGCCAGCAGCACGGGCAGTGGCTTAACACCAGGGTCTCGGCTCCTGCTGGCCACACAGGAGACCCAGATGAGGCTGCTGGCTTGGGCCTGGCCCAAGACTGGCCACTGCAGCCATCTGTTGAGTAGATCAGCAGATGGAGGACTTCTTTCTGTCTCTCCCTCTCTCTGTAATTCTGACTTTCAAAATAAATAAACAAATCTTATATATTAAAAAAAAAGTGTAAGAATCCCTTTATAGGCCGGCACCGTGGCTCAATAGGCTAATCCTCCGCCTTGCGGCGCCGGCACACCGGGTTCTAGTCCCGGTCGGGGCGCCGGATTCTGTCCCGGTTGCCCCTCTTCCAGGCCAGCTCTCTGCTGTGGCCCAGGAGTGCAGTGGAGGATGGCCCAGGTGCTTGGGCCCTGCACCCCATGGGAGACCAGGAAAAGCACCTGGCACCTGGCTCCTGCCATCGGATGAGCACAGTGCGCCGGCCGCAGCGCACCGGCCGCGGCGGCCATTGGAGGGTGAACCAACGGCAAAGGAAGACCTTTCTCTCTGTCTCTCACTGTCTACTCTGCCTGTCAAAAAATAAAATAAATAAATAAATAAAATAAAATAAAATAAAAAAGAATCGCTTTATATAAAAAAGAAGTGGGCCCAGCTCACTCCAAGAATCAACAGATGGCATGAGCCTAGAAACAAGCATTACCCAGCCTGAGTGACAAGGCTTGCAGGTGGGCACGGGGGCCCTGCTGACGGCCCACCAGGCAGAGGGAGGGACGCCCACAGGGCCAGAGCTGGGGTCTTTTAAGTTCCCACAGCAGTTTCTTAGTCTTCTGTGGCATTCAGGACGGGAGACGTCACCCAAACCTAACAAACCCAGAGATCAGAGGGAACGCGCTCACTCGCCCCAGCTTTCTCAAGCTCAGCCTGCAGTCACAGCACAGAGCAGTGCAAATACTGGACCCTCCCAGACCCGGCATCCTCGGCCCCCAGCGCCCTCGGCCCCCAGCACCGGTGCCTACCAGGTAGTTCTCGTCCTGAAAAGCGTAGTGCAGCGTGGTGATCCACTGGCAGTCGCCGTTCACCAGCACATCCCGCTCCTCTCGGAAACAAGCGGTCTGCAAGGGCGGGGGGACAGTCAGCCCGTGTTCACCCGGAAATCCCCCCAGCATTGGGGGGGCCCTGCTGTGACACAGCTCCAGGGACAGCACCACCAGTTCCCCAGGCTGCACAGAGCCTGGTCTTCATCTCCCCTGGCCCTGGATGCCCCCTGCAGTCCCAGGGTGCTGGCCTGGACAGCGTCACGGGCTGGAGGAGGCACGCAGCCTCTTGCCCCGCCACTTCTCCAGAGCCGCCCACCCTGCACGTGGACTCCTGCAGCTGCCTGTGGGGTGCGCCCTGTCTCACACCATTGCCGAAAGCACACACATCTGGTTAGCAACCCGAGTCAGTTACGTCCCAGAACTGTGACTTCCTCCTGCGCACTGGTGAGGCTGTCACCCATTACGGACGGCCAGTGGCGTAGGGGCGAGGCTGCGACGCTGCCTGGCACCCTGGCATCTCTGCAAGGAACCGGTCTCTGGCTTCACTGTACCAGTTTCTTCTCTACTGAGCAGACAACATACTAAGATCTAAACTCCTTCTTCTTCTAAAACTTGCAAGGCTTAACAAACATCAAACCACTTTCAGGGCGAGGGTTTTAGCGGCTCTCTCACCAGAGTCTCGGTGGCCTTTTTCACTCTGAAACTTTCTAAGTCTCTCTTTCACAATGAAATGACTGGGGCTGGTGCTGTGGCGCAGTAGGTAGTCCTCTGCCTGCAGGGCTGGCATCCCATATGGGCGCCAGTTCTAGTCCCCGCTGCTCCTCTTCTGGTCCAGCTCCCTGCTGTGGCCTGGGAAAGCAGCAGAAGATGCCCGAGTGCTTGGGCCCTGCACCCTCGTGGGAGACCCAAAGCAGCTCCCGGCTCCTGGCTTCGGACGCTCCGGCCGTTGCAGCCATTTGGGGAGTGAACCAGTGATGGAAGACCTCTCTCTCTGCCTCTCTCTGTCTGTAACTCTACCTCTCAAATAAATAAATAAAATCTTAAAAAAAAAAATGACAGGCAGATGTGCCTCAATTCTACTAATTATCACATGGGGGGGAGGGGACCAGCATCGCTGAGGACATTCTGACACAAAGGGATAAGCAGTTCCCCGCGAGACTGCTTCCCACAGAGAACGGTGTCCCAGCGAAGCCTGTCCCCGTTCTAGGTGCAGACAGCCGCCTGTCTCGTTCTGTGTGTACATGGCAACCTGGCCCATTCTACAAGTACTGATGGCCGCCTGTCCCCTGTTCCACGCACTGACGGCCGCCTGTCCCCTGCTCTACAGATGGCCTCCTGTTCCCCGTTCCACACAGACGGCCGCCTGTCCCCGATCCACACGCTAACAGCCTCCTGTTCCCCGATCCACGTGGGTAGTTACCTCTGCTCTTTTAAGCATCTCCCACTTGTTGAGGATCTTCATGGCATAAATTCGTTCAGTGTTCTTCATCTTGACAACAGCAACCTAAAACACAAATGTGAGTTTAACAGAGAGTTAACAGACCTGTAGCACAGCTACACCAGCACCCACTGCCCGAGAGCTGTCGATGAAGGAGCAGCTGTCTACGTGGACAGAGCTTTGTCCTCCTGCGCCTCACAACTCCCTGGAGCCATCCTGCTACTGGAAGGCCTCCTGGCTCAGCTCCGCTCCGCTCTCGCCCCAAGCCATGGGAACTCGCAGCTCTCTGCACTCTGCCTGGAGAGACTCATTTAAAACAAAAAGTTTTAAATGTGGCACAGCAGGTTAATGCCCTGGCCTGAGCGCCAGCATCCCATATGGGTGCTGGTTCTAGTCCCGGCTGCTCCTCTTCCAATCCAGCTCTCTGCTATAGCCTGGGAAAGCAGTAGAAGATGGCTCAAGTCCTTGGGCCCTTGCACCCACGTGGGAGACCCGGAAGAAGCTCCTGGCTCCTGATGGCGCAGCTCCGGCCGTTGCGGCCAATTGGGGAGTGAACCATCGGATGAAGACCTCTCTCTCTCTGCCTCTCCTTTTCTCTCTGTGTAACTCTTTCAAATAAATACATAAATCTTAAAAAAAAATAGTTTCAAAATTTGTTCATGACTCCCAAGCTTCTGTCCCTCATACCTAAGCTCCCCCTCCCATTTCTGGCTGTCACTCTCTAGCCAATCTGTGTCTGTGCCAGCTCCTGCATCTGGACTCTTCTCTCCACAGGGGCAGCAGTTTCTGGTGTTCAACTTGGCAAAACTGACTTTCATGTCTCAGTTTCCACAACTCCAAAAGGGGATCAGAGCATAACTGGCCTCCCAAGACTGCGGTGTTGGTCACCTGAGTCATTACATTTCACACCCTCAGACCAACTAGGCACAGTCAGCACTCAGCACGACTGTCAGCCACGTGCTTCAAGGTAAAACTGAAAGGCCACCTCTTCCAGGAAGTCCTCCTGGACATTTCGGTCTTTGCCAGATCTAGAAGGAGCTCTTCCATCATTATCAACACCCACACACCCATGATGACGTCTGTGTCACTGCACGGTTACGTCTGATCCTCAGCTGTCAGCCACGCACCGGCCTACATTCCTGCCTTGACACTACTGCAAAAGAGACTTCCGTGCACCTGGCTGCCAGTGGCAGGGGGCTGCACTGTCTCCTGAACACAGCCACCACACAACAGAGCTCCTCGGAAGCAGCTGCTCCCTGCCTTTTATTTATTTGTTTATTTATTTTAGATTTATTTATTTAGTTTGAAAGGCAGAAGCAGAGAGAGAGAGAGAGGAAAAGACAGAAAGAGAGGTCCACCCACTGGTTCACCCCCCAAATGGCCGCAACAGCAAGAGCTGTGCTGATCCAAAGCCAGGAGCCAGGAGCTTCTTCCAGGTCTCCCACACAGGTGCAGGGGCCCAAGGACTTGGGCCCTCTTCCACTGCTTTCCCAGGCCACAAAGAGCTGGATAGGAAGTGGAGCAGCTGGGACTTGAACCAGCATCCATATGGGATGCCGGCACCACAGGTGAAGTCTTTACCCAATGAGCCACAGCGCCAGCCCCTGCTTCCTGGCTCACCCAGTAACATCGCCAAGGTAACAGTGGGTGCCAACACACCAGAGTCCTCTCCACACTCCAAGGACAGCACAGGGCAGTCTCCACCCCTCACTTAATGCTCACGTCAGTCCTGGGTGGTAGAGTTTTAACACCCATTTCTTTTACATGTGTGGAATTTGAGACTCAAAGTTTTCACATGAAGCAGCCAGGCGTCTCCCTTTCAGACACGCGCTGTTGTAGACCGCACCGTGACCAGGGTGACAGCGTAGTTAAGTATGCCCCCCTGGGCAACAGCCGGGGTCCACAGTGACCAGGCTCACAGAGGCCTGGGAGCCCCCTACTTTCCCTCTGGTCCTGCTTTTGTGCTATGGTCTCAGAAACAAACAGCTAAGCTTGCTGAAATTCGGAATTAATCAGAAACAAGTGGCGCTCTCTGATGTGTTAGGAGTAAGGACTCAGAGGCACACACTCTTCTCCTGAGTCGCTACAACCCAGGTACGTGGGTATCAGCATTTCAAGGAGCTAGAGAGTACTCCTACAGAACGCTCGAACTAGAAGGGACGGCAGAGGTGGGGACTTGCCGAGGAAACACTGAAAGATGAAGGAGACGGCCGACCTCGCTGGGAACCCGAGTGCGACGCGGCGCGCTGGACTCCTGCCGCACAGCTCCCTTCTTTAGGGGCAGCGCTGTGGTGTAGCGGGTGAAGCTGCTGCCTGCGCTGCCAGCACCCTACTAGGGCTCACATCCTGGCTGCTCCACTTCCGGTCCACGTCTATGCTATGGCCTGGAAAGCAGCGGAAGATGGCCCAAGTGCCTGGGTCCCTGCACCCACAATGGAGTTCCTAGCTCCTGGATTTGGCCTGGCATAGCCCTGGCCATTGTGGCCATTTGGGAGTGAATCAGTGGATGGAGTCTCTCTCTCTTTGTAACTCTGCCTTTCAGATAAATAAAAGAAAATTTTAAAAAAGATTTTTTATTTATTTATTTGACAGGTAGAGTTACAGACAGTGAGAGAGAGACAGAGAGAAAGGTCTTCCTTCCATTAGTTTACCTCCCAAATGGCCGCTACAGCCAGAGCTATGCCAATCCGAAGCCAAGAGCCAGGTGCTTCCTCCTGGTCTCCCATGTGGGTGCAGGAACCCAAGGACTTGGGCCATCCTCCACTGCCTTCCCGGGCCACAGCAGAGAACTGGACTGGAAGAGAAGCAACCAGGGCTAGAACCTGGCGCCCATATGGGATTCCAGCGCCAAAGGCAGAGGATTAGCCAAGTGAGCCACGGTGCCTGCCCAATAAAAGAAATTTCTTTCGAAAATTTCTTAAACAGGGGGCGATGAGGGCACAGAAAACAGGCAAAAGGCTCTGGTAAAATCCATGAGGAATGGATGTGACCACAGAGATCTTGCCAAATCAAGAATGCGTAGAAGCAAAATTTAACATGGAGAACAATCCTGTGCATTAAACAAGTTTCCTCTATTACAAAACAACTTATAATTTATAAGCAACTTGTAGAAAATCTTGCTTGGCTTACCAGAGAATTCTTCCTGTCCAAAACCTCAATTGTAATGGTTTCAAAAAGAGATCAGGGACTGGCGTTGTGGCACAGAGGGGTAGGTTGCCACCTGAGACACCAGCATCCCACTTGGGCACCAGTTCAAGTTCCAGCTATCCCTCTCCTGATCCAGCTCCCTGCCAATGGCCTAGGAAAAGCAGCAAAAGATGGCCCAAGTGTTTGGACCCTTGCCACCCATGTGGGAGACTAGATGAAGTTCCTGGTTCCCGGCTTCAGCCTGGCACAGCACTGGCAGGTGCAGCCATCTGGGGAGTGAGCCAAGAGATAGAAAATATCCCCTCCCCCCACCACATTCTGATTTTTAAATACATACATACATACATGCATCTTTTTAAAGATTTTTTATTTATTTTTGAGAGGTAGAGTTACAGACAGTGAGAGAGAGACTGAGAGAAAGGTCTTCTGTCCATTGGTTCACTCCCCAATGGCCCGAAGCCAGGAGCCAGGAGCTTCTCCCTGGTCTCCCGTGCAGGTGCATGGGCCCAAGGACTTGGGCCATCCTCTACTGCTTTCCCAGGCCACAGCAGAGAGCTGGATCAGAAGAGAAGCAGCTGGGACTAGAACCAGCGCCCACACAGGATGCCGGCACCACAGGTAGAAGATAGACCTAGTGCACCACAGCACAGGCCCCTATACATAAACCTTAAGATGGCCCAAGTACCTGGGTTTCTACCACCCACATGGGAGAGACTTGAATGGAGTTACAGGCTCCTGGATCAGCCCGACATTGGTGGCCTTTTAGGAAGTGAACCAACAGATGAAAGACTTTCTCTCTTTCTCCCTTGTCTCTCTCTCTCTGTGTCAGTAACTCTGCCTTTCAAGTAAACAATCTTGGGGTGGGGGGATGAGCAGAGTGGGTGTCATGGCAGTGAGTGAAGCCACTGCTGGAGATGCCCACATCCCATATCAGAGTGCATGGTTCAAGTGCAGGCTGCTCTGCTTCAATCCAATTGCCTAGGAAGGCAGCGAATGATGGCTCAAGTACTTGGGGCCCTGCCACCCACATGAGAGGCCCAGACGGAGCTGGGAAGTGAACCAATGGATGAAGGTATCTGTCATTCTACCTTTCACATAAATAAATAAAACTTAAAAACTAAACTAGTTTCATTCTAAAACTATCTCCAAAATTAGCCAATTAGCAAAAAAAAAAAAAAAAGACAGACAAATAACTTTACACAACATTAAAAAGTGATCCAAGGGGCTGGCGCTGTGGCGCAGTGGGCACAGCCATAGCCACAGCCTGCAGTGCCAGCATCCCATATGGGTGCCAGTTCGAGTCCTGGCTCCTCCGCTTCGATCCAGCTCTCTGCTGGGGCCTGGGAAAGCAGGAGAAGATGCCCAGGTCAGAGGCGGCTCCTGGCTCTTGGCTTCAGACTGGAAGAGCTCTGACCATTGCAGCCATCTGGGGAGTGAACGAGCAGATGGAAGAGTCTGTCTGTCTCTCTCTCTCTCTCTCTCTCTCTCTCTCTGTGCCTCTGCGTAACTCTGCCTTTCAAGCAAATATATAAATCTAAAAAAAAAAAAAAAAAGCAGCAGCAGAGGAGCCAGGAGTCCACCTGACACTCTATATGTCACACTGGCACAGACAGCAGCTTAACCCACTGTACTGTGACACCAGCCCAGGAGGTGCCCCGGTCCCTGTGCCAGTGGCTCGGCACCTGGTCCTTCTCTGCAGCAGGGTTCACGGGCAGCGCCTGGCACGGCCACAGTGCCAGGTGCACACAGCAGCAACTCAGGACCGCATGTGGGGACCACTTCTGTCTCCAGAGCCGACACCTCCCTCACATCTGTGACTTGCTCAGTGTTTTCAGAGACCAAGACTGAACTGGGATGTGACTACAAGAGCAGCCCGTGGGGGTCACAGGGGAGACAGCAACACAGCTGCAGAACCCAAAGGCCTAGCTCACGTGGCAGGGAGGGCTGGTGAGAACCTGGACACAGGAGCAAGCAAGAGAAGGAGTGGGCAGCAGCAGGAGCTGGATATGGAGGGCTGGGGCAGAGTCCAGCCACAGGGGCCCAGACCTGGGGCGGGGTGGGAACCAGAAGCTGCTAAGGGGGCAGGTGTGGCACTGTGGTTAGCCCATCGGAGCACCCACATCGGAGCACAGGTTCACCAAGTCCTGGCTGCTCTGCTTCTGATCCATCTCCCTGCGGGCGGGCCTGGCACAGATGCCATGATGGCCCCTGCACCCACGTGGGAGACCCAGAGGAGCTCCTGGCCCCTGGCTTCAGCCTGGCCCAGCACCTTTCGGGGAGTGAACCAGTGAAAAGATTCTCTATCACTCTACATTTCAAATAAATAAATAAAATCTTTAAAAAAACAAACAGCCACCCACGGTAGTTGCTACAGGCTACGCAGGGAGAGAAGCAGAGGAGGGGCCCGTCGAGGCAGGGGCCTGGGCAAGCCCACACTGCTTTTGGGCAGCAGGAGCCTCCCAGGGGCTGACCCCTCACAGACCGGGTTCTGACAGCTGCCTCTCCCCCCGGTGGGCCCTTCCTCGACTCCCGAGCACGCTCCCGGTCAGTGAGGCTATCACTGGGCCCTGGACGGCCCTGGCTCTTGCTCCTCGCTGCTGCCACACCAGCACAGGGCCTTGTGCGAGGACGTTGGGCTGTCAGCAGACAGACTCAGTGCAATCTGGTCCCACTCTGAAAGGCTTTGTCGGCCCTCTCGCCAGCACAGAGGCCTCGCATCACCATCGAATGAGCCGTGTGCCCCAGGAGGGCTCCTTCGGGGGGACTCGATTCTTCCTGTGGCTCCTTTTATGGAGACTTCCTTGCTGGTGGCAGGGCTGTCATCTGGCAGTGGGCAGGGCCTGGCACAGGGAGAGGCCAGAGAGGACTGGGGGACTCTGCACTGACGGGAGTGCGCGTTACAAGGGTAAGCTGTCAAGCTCGAGCTACACACTTAGATCTGGCATTTTATGTAACTGTATTTCAGGATTTTTAAAAAATTTTAAATTTTCTGTCCCAGCCCAGCCCAAAGTAAACTGAATTTGGTTGGGGAGTCCTGAGTCCATGGCGGGCCAGGCCAGGCCCGGGGGAAGCTGCTCCCCTCTCCCACTTTGGAGACGGTCACAGGGCTGGGCCAGACATGAGAAGCACAAGGACAAGAGACACCAGGCCGGGGTCCAATCAGGCCACGGCAATTTTCAAGGGAGAAATGAAGGCAGGCACAGGGAGAGGCCAGAGAGGACTGGGGGCCTCTGCACTGACGGGAGTGCGCGTTACAAGGGTAAGCTGTCAAGCTCGGGCAGGCAGAGAGGTTTCTCATTCGAGTATTTCTGAAGCACGTCCCCAGGAATACTTGCTCCTGTGTGACCGACATCAGACCTGCAGGCAGGGCAGGTGTCAGTAGGGACCTTTAGGTCTCCACAGAAGACACCGGGGTGTCTGCACAGCAGCCCAGGCCAAAGAGGCAACGCGAACCACGCTGCACCACACTGGTGGCTCTTCGAGGAGGCTGGCAGAGCAGCCGCCACGACGCGACTCGGGCCTCTGGCGTCTGTCGTCCTCAGCAAACAGCTGGGCAGAGCCTCGGGGTGAACGTACCTCACCGCTTATGAAGCAAAGCTCTTAGGGAGCTGTGGGCTGCCCGGGGTCTTGGCACAAAGGCCACGCCGCGCGCCCCAGCCTCCCAGGCAGGGCCCTGATGCAGCTCCCCCAGCTGGAACCCCGCCCTCCTGCAGCACGCTCCACACCGCGCAGCCTCACTGAACCCTCCGACGTGTTTTAGGAAACGCCAAGAATTCTTCAGTTAACACGTTTTTAAAAACTTGTGTTTTTGGCCGGCGCCGTGGCTCAACAGGCTAATCCTCCGCCTTGCGGCGCCGGCACACCGGGTTCTAGTCCCGGTCGGGGCGCCGGATTCTGTCCCGGTTGCCCCTCTTCCAGGCCAGCCCTCTGCTGTGGCCCAGGAGTGCAGTGGAGGATGGCCCAGGTGCTTGGGCCCTGCACCCCATGGGGAGACCAGGAAAAGCACCTGGCTCCTGGCTCCCACCATCGGACGAGCGCGGTGCGCCGGCCGCAGCGCACCGACCGCGGCGGCCATTGGAGGGTGAACCAACGGCAAAGGAAGACCTTTCTCTCTGTCTCTCTCTCTCACTGTCCACTCTGCCTGTCAAAAAAAAAAAAAAAAAAAACTTGTGTTTTTAAGAGCCTATATTTGGTCCACACAATGTTCAGGGTTTTTTTTCCTCTCAATCTCTTTCAGAGTGTAAGGTTCAAGAGCTCTCCCAACAGCAGCGGGCAGCCACGGGGGACGGGATGCACCTTACCTCGCCGAAAGCGCCTCTTCCGATCACTTTGATTATCTCGAAGTCTTCTCGGTGGAGCTGCATTTCCTTCACCAGCTGTGTGAACGGTTTAGCTACAAATTTTTAAGAAAAGTAAAATTAACACTTTCATCTAATAGACACGATATAAAAATGCAACTGAGCATCTCACTATATGATACTTAATGTTTACTTGTTAAAATATTTACGATGTGAAAAGCCCTGGAAAGTGTGTTTATGCTAATGAACGTAGATGAATACCAGCAACTCTGAGGGGTCTTCAAACAAGTTTACAGAAACATGATGACGAACATGAAGAAACCATGCGTGGAGAGCATGCAAACTGTTTTCTGGCAAAATAGCTCACCTTCTAAATTCCATTTTCCCATGAACCTTTACAAGCACCCACAAGCTCGTCACCATCTTCTATCACCAGCGCCAATGCTACAAAATTCCCTGGTAGAAATCTATTCCCCTCCAGGCCTAAGTCCGAGAGTGACACAGGCAGATGGGCTGCACTGCCCTGGGAAGGCCACCTGCTCCAGGCCAGGCAGCTCTCAGCCCCACGAGCCACATGGGCTCCAGGACCACGGCAACGACAACCTGGAAAGTGCTGGCCACACCCCAGGCACCCTAAAGGGTCCTGAAAAAGCCAGGTGCAGTCTCACAGGGACACCCAGGGACCAGGCACCTTAGGCTGCTGCTCACACCCTCCGTGCAGGGGCTCTCTGAGCCTAGCCTGCACTTGGCATGTTTCACATACACAACACCCAGCCTTGCCGCTGCAGATCACGCACGAGGGTGAACAGTGCCCCCACGAAGCGTGTCTTCACAGGAACAACCATGTTCAGATGAGGCCACAACCTGGAAGAGGGTGGCCTTCGCTGCGACATCACCAGTGTCCGTATAAGAGGGAGAATTCTGACGCAGAGACAGAGTGGGGGAGCCGCGTGAAGACGCGCCGAGGCCAGCCAGCAGCTACAGAAGCTGGGGGAGGCAGGCAGGATCCTGCAGCACCCGGGGTGCAGCCCTGCCCACGCCTCCTGAGACAGGACCGTCTCTGCTGCTTTCAGCCCCCTGGTCTGTGGCCACTGTCCCAGCAGCCCAGGACAGGCCTACAGAGAGGTTAGGTAGCTTCCTCCCAGGAGCACATCCTCATGGCCACACCCACTTGCCCACGGTCCAGCCCACCAAGCTGTCAACTACATTTTTTTTTAAAGATTATTTTAAAGTCAGAGTTACACAGAGAGAGAAGGAAAGGCAGGGGGAGGGGGGAGGGGGGAGGGGGGGAGGGGAGGGGAGGGGAGGGGAGGGGAGGGGAGGGGAAGGGGAGGGAGAGGGTCTTCCACCCACTGGTTCACTCCCCAATTAGCCACAAGTACTGGAGCTGTGCCGATCCAAAGCCAGGAGCCAGGAGCTTCTTCCGGGTCTCCCACATGGGTGCAGGGGTCCAAGCACTTGGGCCATCTTCTACTGCTTTCCCAGGCCATGACAGAGAGCTGGATCGGAAGTGGAGCAGCTGGGACTCCAACCAGCGCTCACATGGGATGCTGCCACTGCAGGCAGCGGCTCTACCCACTATGCCACAGTGCCGGCCCTCAATCACATTTCTTACACCCGCTCTTATATCATCATCGGGCCCAAATCCCTAAATGCTCTGCTAACTTCTATTGTTCTACGAGGCTGTTTTTCAAATCTCCCATTAATGGTTTGATAAATACTAGCACTGGGAGAAACTGGGCCAAGTGTATAGGAGATCTCGCTTTTACTTCATTTTTTTAAAAGATTTGTTTATTTATTTGAAAGTCAGAGTTACACAAAGAGAGGGGGGAGGGAGGGAGAGAGGGAAGGAGAGAGAGAGAGAGAGAGAGAGGTCTTCCATCTGCTGGTTCACTCCCCAGTTGGCCACAACAGCCAGAGCTGTGCCAGTCCGAAGACAGGAGCCAGGAGCTTCTTCCAGGTCTCCCACAAGGGTGCAGGGGGCCATCTTGGTCCCAGGCCACAGCTGAGAGCTGGATGGGAAGTGGAGCAGCCAGGACTAGAACTGACACCCATATGGGATGTTGGAGCCACAGACAGATGATTAACCTACTGTGCCACAGAGCTGCCCCCTAATGAGTAAGCCTTTTAAAAGGGGGAGAGCGGTGCCAGGGCTCACTTGGTGAATCCTCCGCCTGCGGTGCCAGCACCCTGGGTCCTAGTCCCGGACGTGGCACTGGATTCTGTCCCGGTTGCCCCTCTTCCAGGCCAGCCCTCTGCTGTGGCCGGGAGGGCAGTGCGTGGGCCCTGCACCTGTGGGAGACCGGGAGGAGCTCGTGGCTCCTGGCTCCTGGCTGTGGATCGGCGCAATGCTGGCTGTGGTGGCCATTTGGGGGGTGAACCAGCGGAAGGAAGACCTTTCTCTCTCTCTCTCTCTCTCTCTCTCTCACTGTCTGTCAAATAAAAAATTTTTAAAAATAAAAAAGTAGAGAGGGCACGTGGGCTGTAGCCTTGGTCTTGAGCTGAAAAACCAATCGGTCCTTTCACGGGTGAGACTCAGTTCCAGAGGTCAGGCGGCTTATCTGAGGTGGCGTGGCTGCTGATGGGCGGCACGCAGGGCCTGGCAGGTGCCAGTGAGTACCCTGGTAGGAGGAGCAAACACTTAACCAAGAATGGCCAGACCACTCTCAGTACCAGAGACGGCTGCCAATCCAGAGACAGGCTCACGTGTCTGCGTGGACTCTGAGTGACAGACGGAGTATCTTCAATATTTTTAAAAACCATTTAACAAAAATTAGAGTTAAACAGCAGATCTTCAAAGGGATGAAATTTTCTAAACCTTAATAATAATAAAATGATAGGAAAGGGGAACCAACTTAATTTTATTAAAATTTAATTAATGATTATGATTTTTCGGCCAGCGTCGCAGCTCACTAGGCTAATCCTCTGCCTGCGGCACTGGCACCCCGGGGTTCTAGTCCCGGTTGGGGTGCTGGTTCTGTCCCGGTTGCTCCTCTGCCAGTCCAGCTCTCCTGAGGCCCAGGAAGGCAGTGGAGGATAGCTCAAGTGTTTGGGCCCTGCACCTGCATGGGAGACCAGGAGGAAGCACCTGGCTCCTGGCTTTTGATTGGCGCAGTGCGCTGGCCATGGCAGCCATTTGAGGGGTGAACCAACGGAAGGAAGACCTTTCTCTCTGTCTCTCTCTCTAACTCTGCCTTTCAAAAAAAAAAAAAAAAAGATTATGATTTTTTTTTTATTAATTGACAGGTAGAGTTACAGACAGTGAGAGAGAGACAGAGAGAAAGGTCTTCCTTCCGCTGGTTCACCCCCCAGGTGGCCACCACGGCTGGCACTGCGCCAATCTGAAGCCAGGAACCACGAGCTTCTTCCTGGTCTCCCATGCGGGTGCAGGGCCCAAGCACCTGGGCCATCCTCCACTGCCTGCCCAGGCCACAGCAGAGAGCTGGACTGGAAGAAGAGCAACCGGGACTAGAACCTGGGGCCCATATGGGATGCCGGCGCCACAGGTGGGAGATGAACCATGAGCACGGCGCGGCCCCAGATCATGACTTCTGTGACGTGACACAGTTAAATGAAAAAAGGCAGTAGCATTGGGAAAGGCATTTACAGCCACTGCATCTGACAAAACCAACATCAAACAGTCACACGCCTGGTAAAAAGACAGGAGCGAGGCAGGTGCCGGGGGAGCCGTGCAGAGGCTGCCTGGAGTGCCTGCATCCCCCAGATTCAAGTCTCGGCTCCACTCCCGCTTCCACCTTCCTGCTGACGAGCTCACACGTGACACGTGGATGGGGTGCCAGGCCTTGGCCTGGCCCAGCCGTCTCTTGTAGGCACTCGAGAGATTTCTGTCTCCTTCTCTCTCTCTGTCTCTCCAGTAAATGAATAAATGAAAACTCTAACAAATAAAAGGCCAAGATGCAACCCAGCGCAGATGTGCTGGGCAGGCAGTGAACAGGGTGCGTGTGGGCAGCCAGGCGCTCGGCACTGGGCACCAGGGGCTGTGTCGCGGGGCAGAACTCTGGATCCTCCTGTTTTAGAAGACAGACTGGAAGCCAGAGAACACGTCAACCCTCTAGCTGCACAGGCCAGGAACACCACCCTTGCAGTTGGGGAGGACGGCGAGAGAGCCGTGTCTCTGGAGTGTCCACTGTGAAGAATGGAAGTTAAGCTAACCGTGTTCAGCAGACATGTGATTCAATCGCGCGAGATGAGGCTGAGTGGCGGACGACTCTGAGTTCTGACTCAGGGTTTGCTTTGCCCTGGACTTTGGTTTTTCCGTGGTTCAGGGCTCTGTCACCTCCTGTGTGCCAGTGCAGGGCAGGGCTTTGTAGCCCCTCGTCCGGCGGGCACTGAGCGTCTGCAGAGCTCCGTGGTGATGACTCCTTGGGGCTGCTGAGCAGCCACGGAAGGAGAGACAGTCGGGTCTGGTGTTGCGGTGAGTAGGCTCAGCTGCAGCTCCTGTCGGTACCCCATGTGGGAGGGCTGGTTCAAGTCTCAGCTACTCTGTCCCAGCTGCCTGCTACGTGCTGGGAAGGCAGTAGAGGGCCCTGTGGAAGGCTATGATTTGGCTCCCGGCTTCGGCCTGCCCAGCACGGGCTGTTAGAGGAATTTGGGGAGTGACACAGGGGATGCTGCTCTGCCTTTCAAAGAAACAGAAAAAAAAATTTTTTAAATAATTTGGAACTCAGAAAATTTTAGGTTGTACATTTTTAAAAAAAGACTTACTTATTTGAAAGTCAGAGTTACAGAAAGAAGGGAGAATTATATAAAGAAAAATCTTCCATCCACTGGCTCACTCCCCAAATGGCTGCAATGCCTGGAGCTGGTCCAAGCCAAAGCCAAGAGCCAGGGGCTTCATCCGGGTCTTCCACGTGGGTGCAGGGGCCAGAGGACTTGAGCCATTTTCCACTGCTTTCCCAGGCCATAGCAGAGAGCTGGGTCGGAAGTGGAGCAGCCAGGACTCAAGCCAGCCCCTCGGTTGTACAATGTTGAGGAGTGAATTATAGATACACTTGCAGTAGTTAGAAATAAGAGAGAGAGGGGGCTGGCCCTGTGTGCCGTGGGTTAACCCCCTGGCCTGAAGTGCTGGCAAAGATATGGGGGCTGGTTTGAGACCGGCTGCTCTACTTCCGATCCAGCTCTCTGCTATGGCCTGGGAAAGCAGAAGATGGTCCAAGTCCTTGGGCCCCTGCACACACATGGAAGACCTGGAAAAAGCACCTGGCTCCTGGCTTGGGTTCAGTGCAGCTCTGGCTGCAGCAGTCTTCTGGGTAAGAACCAATGGTAGGAAGACCTTTCTCTCTCTCTTCCCTCCCCCCCCCCCACTATCTGTAACTCTACCTCTCAAATAAATAAATACAAACTTTAAAAAAAAAAAAAAGGCTTACTCATTCATTTAAAAGGCAGAGCAACAGACAGGGAAAGACAGAGAAATATCTCCCGTCTGCTGGTTCACTCCCCAGATGGCTATAACGGCCAAGGCTGGAGGAGCCAGGACCTCCACACTGGTCCCACATGAGTGGCAGAGGTCCAAGTGCTTGGGGCATCATCTGCTGCCTCGCCAGGTGCATGAGCTGGATCGGAAGCAGGGCAGCCTGGACTTGAACTGGTGCTCTGACATGGGATGTCAGCGTCAAGTGGCAGCTCAACCCGCTGGACCACAGTGTCAGCCCCAGGTGCCCTTCTTTCCATATTAATTAATTAATTATCCTAAAGTCATCTATCTCCTCTATAAAGCATTTCCCTCACTCTTTAATTTTGCTCCTTATACATTTTAACAGTTTGCACAAATTCCCTTGAAATTAGGTAAACACAGATCCATCAGGACCTGCAGGATACACAGGAAGAACCAACAAACCTGACAGGAAAGTTCGAAAAAGGAAGAAAACGCAAGTTTCCAGCAATGGAAAATCACCTATGCGAATGAAAGCTGACTTCCTTAAATAAAGGGCATTGTAAAGAATGATCCAGAAAGAAGTCTAAGGGGAAACACTTCCTAAAAAAACACGTATTTTCAAATAGATGTCAGAACCAACTAACAGCACTGCACTAGGTTGTAAAACTTAAGCTAAATTTAGCTAAAATCAGATGACAAGAAAACCCAATCAGCGAGCAGTGCTGACCACACTGGTGCTAAGGGGAGGGGCAGACAGCGTGGACGGGGTGCAGCAGCTGGAAAGGACAGAGGGGGCGGCGCTGTGGTGTAGCGGGTACAGCCCCCGCCTCCAGTGCCGCATCCCATGTGGGCTCCAGTTCACGTCCTGGCTGCTCCACTTCCCATCCAGCTCTCCGCTGTGGCCTGGGAAAGCTGTGGAGGATGGATGGCCCAAGTGCTTGGGCCCCTGCACCCGCATGACAGACCCAGAAGAAGCTCCTGGCTCCTGATGAACGCAGCTCCAGCCATTGTGGCCATTGGGGAGTGAACTGCTGGATGGAAGACCTCTCTCTCTCTCTCTCTCTCTCTCTCTCTCTCTCTCTGCGCCTCTCTTTCTCTGTGCAACTCTTTCAAATAAAAAAATAAATCTTAGAAAAAGAGGGGCATGCCAACGTGAGGACAAGGTGTCCGCAGGGATGGAATGGGCACAGTTGAGACAGAAGCCAGCCAGTTATTTGAACAAAGAAAATTCTGCATGAAGAACTGCTAACCAGGTATCTCAAAGAAAACCAGGGCCCCCACGTTTCATGGAGACAGCACTGCAGGAAGCAACCACAGTGATCCTTAGGCTCAGGGGCCAAAGGGGAAAGGTTACAGACACCTGGGCCGAGGGCCCCCAGGCTGGAACTCCATCTCCGGGGTGAGAGGCCGCAGGCAGGACCCCTGTGCTGGGCCCCGCCCCCATGCCCTTATCAAAGGGGGCGCCGGCTGGCTGCTCCGTGAGTGTGGGGGAAATGTCCACTCCCAGAAGGGCTACACTGCCAGGACGGAGTGGTGCCAGGCTGTCGCTCAAAGGAAGTGGACACGGCAGTCTCTCTAGCGCCCCCTTCAGGCCCAGAGCCTGCCCCACTGGGGCTGATGCAGTGAGGACAACTACTCTGCGATGGGGAAGAGGTGAGGGCAAAATAAGCAAATTCTGCTCCCATGAAGAGAACTGAGTCAGACGAGGGAGAAACTAGGAGGTCCCATTACAATCTCCTGTCTTGTGTGTGCGTGGATAGACACAGAAGTGACTACAGACACAGGGGATAACAGCCCCAGCTCTGTCCACTGCATGGACACTAACAATGAGCGCATCCCACACCAGACCCCGGTTTCCAACACCACTGTCCAGCAGAGGAACCAGGGTCCTCTGGGCAGTTCCAGAGCCGAGTCAAGAAAGCACAAGGTGGAGCAGGCCTTGTGGCGCAGCAGGTTAAGCCACTGCCTGCAGTGCTACATCCCATATGGGTGCTGGTTCGAGTCCCGGCTGCTTCAGTTCTGATCGGCTCTCTGCTGTGGCCTGGGAAAGCTTACGCGTTTGGGCCCCTGCACCCACGTGGGAGACTCAGAAGCAGCAGCTCCTGGCTCCTGGCTCCGGATCGGCACAGCTCCAGCCATTGAGGCCCATCTGGAGAGTGAACCAGTGGGTAAAAGACCTCTCTTTCTCTCTCTGCCTCTATCTTTCTCTGTAACTCTTTCAAATAAATAAAAGGGTTCACATTCTTCATATTAGAGAGAGAGAGAGAGAGAGAGAGAGAGAGAGAGAAAAGAAACCTAAGCTGAAGGGGCATTCTGCAAAGTGACCAGCCGACAGTCTCCAGAGTCATGGAAGCCAAGACGGCCCAAGGAGCCGCTCACCCTGCAGGGCCTGGGACACAAGGCACAGTCACCTTCTGCTGGGGATGCCACCCTGCCCTGTGAGCACGAGACGACAGCAACGGAGAGCATCCCTGTTTGGAGGAAATACTAATATACTCAAGGGAAATGGGGTTATTGTGAAAGCAATTTAAATACTTGGGGAAAAAGAGTTCTTTATAACTTGCTACATTTCCATAAGTTTGAAACCATTTCAAAAACATGTTTAGCTTTGTAAAAGGTCATTTGTTGGGGTCCAGCAAAGTGGTACAGGGGGTTAAGCCACTGCCTGTGACACCAGCACCCCATGAGTCCCAATTCGAGTCCCAGCTGTTCCTGCTTCCTGTTTCCTGCTAACATGCCTGGGAAAGCAGCAGAAGATGGCCCACATGCTTGGGTCCCTTGATCCATGTGGGAGACCCAGACAGGTTTCCAGGTTCCTGGCGTTGTCCTGGCCCAGGTATGACCATCATGGCTATTGGGGGAGTGAACCAGCATACAGAAGAAAGTTCTTTCTTTGTCTCTCCCTGTCACTCTGCCTTTCAAAGAACTTTAAACATCTGTTCTTAAAAAGATTTATTTTTATTTCAAAAGCAGAGTCACTCAGAGAGGGAGGGAGGGAGGGAGGGGCAGAATCAGCTCTTCCATCCTCTGGTCATTCTCCAAATGGCTGGAATGGCCAGGGCTAGGCCAGGCCAAAACAGGAAGCCAGGAGCCATGAGCTTCCTCCAAGTCTCCCGTGTGGGTGCGAGAGTCCAAACAGTTGGGCCGTTCCTGCTGCCTTCCCAGGCCGTCAGCAGGGAGCAGGCTTGGAAGTCGAGCAGCCAGGAGTGGGACTGACGCCCTATGGGGTCCCAGCATCACAGGTGCTAGCTTAACCCGCCACACAACAGCACCAGCCCCAATTTAAATATCTTTTAAAAAATAGAAAAGGGTTATTTGCTGCAATCTGGAGGACAGAACAGGCTATAGAGGACAAGTCTGGAAAGGAGAGCCCAATGGAGGGAGCCCACTCCAGCAGCAACCATCACAACACCACTGAGATTAGACTGACTGATGCTGAAGACGGTTTTCAGCAGGCCAACACCACTGAGCTGCGGCCTGGGGCGCTCCTCTGTGGGAACACAGCCACCAGACCCTCGCTATAAGTATCTTTACACTCAGATCCGCTTGGCAGACGGGAGACAGTGATAGCTTGAAGAAAACCGATCAGTGTGAGACAATGCTGGACTCCCACAGCGACAACAAACTTGCAGGTTTCGAGGTAAGCCCAATATAGCTATATTTTTAAAAAAGGTTTTTTTATTTACTTGAAAGTCAGAGTTACACAGAGAGACAAGGAGAGAGAGAGAGAGAAGGGCAGAGAGGCAGAGAGAGAGGTCTTCCATCCAGTGGTTCACTCCCCAAACAGCTACAATGGCCGGAGCTGGTCTGATCTGAAGCCAAGAACCAGGAGCTTCTTCCAGGTCTCCCACGCAGGTGCAGGGGCCCAAGGACTTGGGCCACTTTCCACTGTTTTCCCAGGCCAAAGCAGAGAGTTGGATCGGAAGTGGAGCAGCTGGCACTCAAACTGGCGCCCATGTGGGATGCCTGCCCTGCAGGTGGCAGCTTTACCCACTACGCCACAGTGCTGGCCCCCATGTATTCAACATTAAGACCGCAGATTTCAACGTGAACGTTTTCCAACAAAAATGGGCTGGGTAGGGCTTTAGCCTTTAGAGTTAAACTTTTACTAGGAGAAATACCCTCCTCATCTCTTTATTCCTCTGTAAGCCAGACTGCCCCCTTCAGAACGTCTAGATGCCCCAGAAGATAATGAATCAATCCATCTCTGGTCAGCAGTGACAGAGATGAGATCCAAATGTAAGGAAAAGGTGCACTGCAGTGTTCCCTTCAAACAGGAGCAGCGCAGCCAGGGAGAGCAGGTAGAGCTATAGAATGAAGCCCCCCACCACCCCCCATTTTTTTAAGATTTATTTACTTATTTAAAGTCAGAGATACACAAAGAGAGAGGAGAGGGAGGGAGAGCGGGAAGGAGGGAGGGAGGGAGGGAGAGGCAGGCCCTCCATCCGATGTTTCACTCCCCAATTGGCTGCAATGGCCGGCCAGAGCTGCGCCAATCCAAAGCCAGGAGCCAGGAGCTTATTCCAGGTCTCCCACGTGTGTGCAGAGGCCCAAGGACTTGAGCCATCTTCCACTGCTTTCCCAGGCCACAGCAGAGAGCTGGATTGGAAGTGGAGCAGCTGGGCCTCAAACCAGCACCCACATGGGATGCCGGTGCCTCAGGCCAAGGTGTTAACCCACTGCACCACAGCACCCACCCACCCCCCAATTTTTTTTAAGAAATCTTATCAGGCCAGGTGGGAGGAGCACCCAGAAGATGGGGTCTCAGGACTGAGGGTCATATCGCTGGGCAGTAGCCCACAGGACGGCAGCCAGGAAGCCTGTAGCCCCCTCCAGCAGGAGCCCCACTCAGCCCCGTCACGCAGTCTCCCCACCGCTGTGGCCTCAGCCACCGGTGCTCAGTCAGGACACAGGACCTGGAAACATGCTTACATACTGTCCCGCAGAGACGAGCCACGCACCAATGAAGAAGCAGGGCCCCAAAGGCCAGCTGACATGCAGAGTTCACGAGGGACAGAGGTCACCCCTGCCACAGGCTCGCTCCCCCTGTGTCTGCCACTGAGTTCTGGCCCCTTGAAGGGACAACAAAACCAGTACTGCCCAGCTAGTCACTGCACAGCTGGCTGAGCAGTGGGTGGCCAGAGGGAGGCACCTACGGAGGCACTGCGAGGCCCACAGGTGAGGCCCAGGGCTGGCAGCCAGGCCACAGAGGGAGGAGAAGGGTCAGCGCAGCAACCCAGTGGAAAAACGCTATGGACAGGGAACAGGTTCACCTCGCTGAGGCTCTCAGGTAAGCCCCACGAGGGTGTGAGGCCAGAGCCGAGGGTCACGCTCGTCTCTGGCATGTGACAAGCAGTATACCACATCTCACGGTGAGTCCAAAGTTCCAAAACCACCTGCAACTTGGACAGCTCAGGCTGCTGATACATCAGACTCTGCCTCTCATCACAAAGATTTTGAAAAGTGTGTTCAGGCTGGCACCACGGCTCACTAGGCTAATCCTCCGCCTGCGGCACTGGTACCCCAGGTTCTAGTCCCGGTCAGAGCGCCGGATTCTGTCCCAGTTGCTCCTCTTCCAGTCCAGCTCTCTGCTGTGGCCCGGGAAGGCAGTGGAGGATGGCCCAAGTCCTTGGGCCCTGCACCTGCATGGGAGACCGGAAGAAACACCTGGCTTCGGATCAGCGCGGTGTGCCGGCCACAGCGGCCACTGAGGGGTGAACCAACGGCAAAGGAAGACCTTTCTCTCTGTCTCTCTCTCTCACTATCCACTCTGCCTGTCCAAAAAAAAAAAAAAAAAAAAAGTGTGTTCAAACTGCATAAATGCATTCTGTCCGCTTCAATAACTAAGATCTTCTCAGAGAGTGTCGGCCATGAATCCTCTTCATGAACCTTCCAAGAAGCCCCACAGATGCCCGGATCATGCTCCAGGCATGCATTCATCCATGCAGGCTGGCAATCAGGAACCATGTGTTAAAAGAACATTAAAATCTAATTCACTGTAATTTAAGGTTTTGGAGGATTCACAAGGAAGCCCTTTAATAACAGTGATTCAGGAAGACACAGCTGAGTCAGTGGGATCCTGAGCAGCTGAGTCAGCCGAGACCGGGCTCGCTCCTGCCGCCTGCTGTCACAGCAGAGTGGCCAGCACCGCCTCGCTCAGACCCCGCGTGGTGCGTGGTGCGTGGTGCGTGGTGCCGAAGCACTGGGCCACACGTCCCTGCCGCTTTGCCAACACTCGGTATTTCACAGGTTTCTTTCCTCAGCTCGCTCTCGTCTGGCTGGACTCATCATGACTCTGTCCGCTGAAGCGTTCTGTCCTGCTCAGAACGGCTCGTCCCACCAGACCCTGAGCCCCACAGCACAATTCCTGTGCAGTGACCTCACAACAGCTGGCTGCCCGCTGTAGGGCAGAGACACAAGTCCAATGTGCGGAAGGACAAGAGCCACAGGGCGCAGCATGCACGTCCCCACCCCGCCCACTCACAGCAGCTCCTCAGCTACTCCCAGGCCACTTTGTCCAAGTCATAACAGCACCCTGTGTTTGTACATCCCAAATTTGAGGACAAAGCGGATCCAGAGTAAAGAATGAGCACTGGTTAGCAGGTGGCTGGAGAGCTCAGGAAAGTTTGGTTTAGACCGGACTGTGTCTGAACCTCTGAACTGGCGCTCCTCTCCCGGCGTTAGCGCCGTCTTCTGGGAGACCTCCACGCCGAGAGAGCCAAGAGGAGGAAGAAGCGAAGGCGCAGGCTGAAGCGCCCAAGAAAGAGGAGACCAGTCCCAGTTAACGGCCAAAGGTGCCGACGCCAGGGCATTGGCACAAGTTGCTGGACTGCTTGCTACGCTCTGCAACGGCATCACGCGTGGACCGCTGAGACCGGCCAGGAGACCCACTTTGCTGACACCAACACAGTCCCTGCCAGCCCTTGGTCCTGGGCCTGTGACATCGGGGCTAGTTCTGCTCTCAGCTGTGGCTGAATGCAAGACGTGCACAGTAAACCATCTCTTCTGGGGGAAGGTGGGGACGGGCCTGCCAGTCTTCCGTTGAGCAGCAAAGACCCCTAAGGTAAAAAGATTACTAGCACAGCATGCTCCTTCCGATGCTCCTCCCCCTCCAGGTCCAAGGCCTGCCTGCCCCTCCCTCCCAGCTAAACGAAGAGACGTCCGGCAAAACACAGGAAACTTGGCCGGCGCCGTGGCTCAACAGGCTAATCCTCCGCCTTGCGGCGCCGGCACACCGGGTTCTAGTCCCGGTCGGGGCGCCGGATTCTGTCCCGGTTGCCCCTCTTCCAGGCCAGCCCTCTGCTGTGGCCCGGGAGTGCAGTGGAGGATGGCCCAGGTGCTTGGGCCCTGCACCCCATGGGGAGACCAGGAAAAGCACCTGGCTCCTGGCTCCTGCCATCAGACAAGCGCGGTGCGCCGGCCGCAGCGCGCCAGCCGCGGCGGCCATTGGAGGGTGAACCAACGGCAAAAGGAAGACCTTTCTCTCTGTCTCTCTCTCTCACTGTTCACTCTGCCTGTCACAAAAAAAAAAAAAAAAAAAAAAAAAAAAAACACAGGAAACTTGCCCTGTGCACATGTCGATGGTTTTCAAAATGCAATGAAAAGCAGCAGTGGCTGCACTCAGGAACTTGTCAGGAGCTGAGCCCTCGAGCCCTGCTCTCCACCTGAGAACCAGAAACCCAACCTGGCTGGTGTGGGGGGCACTGGCTTGGGCTGCTGCTCCCGATGCCTGCACCCCGTTCTTGAGTGCTCTCTGCTTCCAATCCCGCTCCCTGCTAATGCACCTGGGACGCAGCAGAAGACGGTCCTGCACCCACATGGGAGACCTGGATGGAGCTGCAGACTCCTGACTTAGGCCAGGCCCAGCCCTGACCGTCGTGGCTATTTGGGGAGCGAAGCAGCAGACGGAAGAGCTTTCTCTTTGTCTCTCCCTGTTACTTTGCTTTTAAAATAAATAAAAATAAGTCATTTTAAAAAATTATAAAACACATTTAAGGATTCTAAAATATACCAGAATCCACTAAATAATTACTACTAACCAGCTGCTATTTGGCAAGGACTGCTCCAGGCAGCAGACAGCTCTGTGAACGAAACCCCACTTCTGTGGAGCTTACGTCTCAACAGAGTAAGACAGAAAGGAAACAGAAACCACGAGGAACAGTGAACGCACAGCAGTAAGCTGGGATCCCGGCCAGCAGGACGGGCTGTGTCTGGACAGTGTCTCCTGGAGGTTCCCTGTGGAAGCACTGGTGAGTCCTGTGAGCAGGTGTTCTGGAGACCTGAGCCTGAGCCCCAGCCTCTCTCCGGTCTTCTGTTTGCAGATGTGAGCTCTTCCTCCCAGCTTCTAAAACTGTGAGCTAAATAAACCTCTTCTTTATAAAATGGATTGGATCTGCTCCGAGGACTCTGTTTTGGTAGCAAACACTATTTTGTTATTAAAAAAAAATTATGCAGGTAGTTATTCATGATGTCCCCCCACAAGGTATTTCTTATACACAGAATATGAATGAATACAGTTCATGACACAAGGGGGCGGCGGTCTGTACAGAGCAGGTGAGCTGCTGGACTGCCTGAGTGGCAGGCTGAGCTGGCCACAGCCAGGAAGGGAGGGATGGAGGCAGGGGTGCGCTGAGGTGGAGCAGACAGAGGGAGGCAGCAGGCCGAGTGAGCGTGGGCACTCGGTGGACAGCTGGGATTAAATTTCCAGCCTGCAGAGTACCACCCATGCACGTGGTAGGCAGGGCTACATGAGGAGGCTGGGAGAGGGGACACACCCACAGGTGCAGAGAATCCAGGACCTCCACTGGGAAGGCAGGGAGCACAGAGGATTAAGATTTTGCCACATGGAGACCATAAGTGCCCTTGACCAAAGTGGCAGCGAGGAGAGAGAGGGGACGAAAGTCTGAAGAGAGGTCAGCACTGTGACTCGCGGGTTAAGTTGCTGTCTGCAGCGCTGTCATCCCGTAAGGGCGCCATACTTCCAATCCAGCTCCCTGCTAATGCGCCTGGGAAGGCAGCAGAGGATGGCCCAGTCCTTGGGCCCCTGCACCATGTGGGAGACCCAGAGGAATCTCTGGCTCCTAGCTTTGGCCACTGCAGCTATTTGAGGAGTAAACCAGAGGATGGAAGACCTTTCTCTGTCTCTCCTCTCTTTTTCTCTCTGTAACTCTGACTTTCAAATAAATAAATCTTTTTTAAAAAAAATCTGAATAGATTGTGTTTGCGAGTTGGAAGGTAGGAGGTGGGATGAGCAAGGACTGACCACCTTTAGTCTTACTGTTAACATCAACAACAAAAGAATACCACAGGCTGGATGCCTAAAATCATTCTCATCAAACATTCTAAAAAAATTTAATTAATTAATTCAGGGGCCGGCACAGTGGTGTAGCAGGTTAGGCCACCACCTGCAATGCTGGCATCCCATATGGGCACCAGTTCAAGTCCTGGCTGCTCCACTTACGATCCAGCTCCTTGCTAATGCACTTAGTGGCAGCAGATGACAGCCCAAGTCCGCGGGTCCCTGCACCCATGCGGGAGACCCAGATGGAGCTCCTGTCTTCAGCCTGGCCTGGCCCTGGCTGTTGTGGGCATTTGGAGAGTTAGCCAGCAAATGGAAGATGTATTTCTTTCTCTCTCACTGCTTTCAAATAAATCTTTTAAAAAAAAAAATCTTCATTTTTTTTCTGGCTTACAGACTAACAATAATTCACAAAATCCTAGAATTACAAAATAAGCATCCCAAGCTTCAACAAGCAATCAACAGAATACAGACACTTCCTTAATGAATGTGACCAGCGCCGCGCCCACCTGGGGCAGCCGCCATCCTGGCTGTGCTACTGTTTAATGGGCTGTTACCTGCCACACCCAAGCGGAGCAGCAACCACAGATGTAGTGAATTTTTTCCCTTTGATGGAAATTAATGATTTCACTCACTTACTGGGTTTTTCTTGATCTTTCTTTACTGATTCTGATGAAATACATTCACATACATACACAGTTTATTAAAATCAACTACCAGGAATATGTGCACTCGTTTTGATGATGCACGCCAGAGGCCTCCGAGCTCACGTACGACAAGAGCTTGCTCTCGAGAGGACTGTGTAACTCACGTCTTGCCCCACTACCTAGATATCCAGGTATCGTGCCCGACTGATTTTCTCCTTAGCATTCCAACGAGTTACCGTGAAGACAAAAGGCAGCACGCAGTGCTGGGCACCCTGTGGGATGGATCAGCTGCCAGACCAGCAGGGCAGGGCTCTGCTGACCAGCACAGGAGCCTGCAGGGGCAGGAAGCAGGAAGGGACCTGCCTACACCTCTTCCTCCAGCGAGGACATCAGGGAGCACCCAAGCTCCGCCCTCAGAGTGCCCTCTCCCAGGCCCTGAGACTTGCTGATCCGCTCCGAGAACTCACAAGACTGCAGGCAAAGTGCACTGGTAAAACGGACTCTTCTCTTAGCTGCGATTGAGGCAGTGGGGAGAGAACAGGATAATCTGAGAAGCATCAACAAAGTAATAAAATTCAAATGAAGGTAATTTAATTTCGGTCATCAGTAAACTAAGAAATTTTGGTGGGGCCCATACACCACCCCGCACCACAGGAGGGCAGCCGTACTGGTGAGCGTGCAGCATGGGGGAGCCCTGAAGTGAAAGAAAGCAGGCCCAGGCAGGGGTTGAGCGCCCCTGGGGCGCGCACCTCGCACTTCAGGTCAGACCACCTGGCTCAGGCCCCCTCGGCTTCCGCTCGGATTTCCTACTGAGGAGCACCCTGCAAGGCTCAAGGCCCCACCACCTGGGCTGTGTCACCCACGTGGGAGACGGAGCCTGCCTCAGCCCTGGCTGCCGCAGGCGTTTGGAGAGGTGAATCAGCAGATGGAAGACTTCTGTCTTTCAAATAAGTGAAAATAAGCTAAAGTTTTTAAGAAGAAAAAAAAAAGCCATGCACAGAAGGTACACACTGTATTTACATGAAATGTCCTCAACGGGCAAATCCAGAGAGACAGAGAGCAGCGGCTGCCAGGGGCTGCGGGCTGGGAGTCACGGCCGATGGGCACCTTCCACCGAGGTGATGACTTGATCTAGATGAGCCAAAGGTGCCGATGCGCCAACAACCACTGGACAGCCTACCTGAACAGAAACAGCGCCAGGCACTGCGCATCCAGAACACGGACCACCAAGGGGTGGGGTTACCCAGCAGGGCTGCACAACGCACCACTCACTCACTGTCAAGTGCCAGGAAGCGAGGGGCACGGTGGCCGCACACCACTGTGCCACAAGCACCCGGTTCCCTCGTGGACAGTGAGGTGGCATCAGCAACACCACAGGAACCCTCCCAGTGCCTTCCCTGCCCCCAGGGACACACCTCTGTACCCACAGCAACAGCACTGGCCCCTCGGCCCCTGCCCAACCTCCCCCGTGTGCAGGCCACCGGTCCTCTGGCCATCTCTGCACTCTCTTCACAGCACTTCTGGAAGGCCCACTCCATGCCAGACCCTAAGGATGCTGAGCCAGCAAGAGCCCCCGCCTGACCCAGAGGCCTTTCTCAGAGACGCCACTGCCCCTCCCTGTGCCCCCTGCTCAGCCTAGGCTTCGGAGCAGGTGTTTATCTGAATGCAGGGCGTGGAATTCTCACTTGGCAGATCTGTTCCTTATTTTTAAGCTCACTGAAATGGAAACCACTACTAACAAGAAACACCAGGAGTTTTTTTTTTTTAATTCTAGCATAATCCTGAAATCAGTAGACTCCACCTAAGCTGCTAACCCGTCTGCCTATAAACCATTAATCAATGATCTCAAAACTGCTCCAAGCCAAATGCTCCATTATCCCAGTCTTGAGAGCCAGTCTTTGGAACGACCAACCCACACCTGCAGGCAGGAAGGGCTCACGGACAAGGATCCTCCAAGTCTCTACTGGGGCTGGCAACTAACCCTGTACTTTCTGCACAAGGAGTGTCTCTGGAGGGGGAAAAAGGTTTCTAACAAAATTGTGTGAATGTTCCAGAGCCTGATCCACGACCAGACAGACACCCAGGGCAGGAGGTAAGAAGGAGAGCCTCAGAGCAGCCCTGCAGCCTGTCCACTGCCTCCCAGGCAGGGGCTTCTGGGCCAGGGCAGGAGCACTCCCCTCTCCCCAAACGCAAAGACACGCGGCCAGCAGGCAGGAGGCTGCCCGGCGAGGAGCTGCCGCGGTGTTCAAGCGCGAGGCCCGCACTCTGGGCACCACAGACCCAGGGCCCTTGCTGCTGAGTCTTTGGGGTACCAGCTCCTTTTCAAAACACTCAGGAACCTATCGCATCGAGTGAAGACAGCTGCCTGCGCTACCGTCACCTACACACTGCTGGAGGACGTGTACTGGAAGTCAACAGCAGTGGGCTAGGCAGTGGGCACTGCTGCTGAATTTCACTTGCTTCCCTCCTGATTTTGTTCATCAGTATCTCTAAAGTTTCATAGGAAAATGATACACAGCTTGTGTGACTAAACATACACCGTATTTATATTCAAACTGCTTTCACCAATCAGCTGAAAAACCAACATCAGAGTAAAATGGACATGAGACATAGGCAAGCAATTCATCAAGTAAATAGTCCAATGGGAGACAGCACAATAAAACAAAGTGCCAAACATCTTAGTAATTAAATCAAACAAAACAATATGCCATTCTTCCACACTGGATCCACAAAAATAATCAACTGTAGGTAGGAACAACATTCCTCCAACACAAGTAGCTGGACTCGCTGATATGAGCATTTTTAAGGTGTTTTTTGTCAGTAAAGAACAAAAACTTTTAAAATGTGCACATCCTAGGAACGGGTGCTGTGGTGTAGCAGGTAAAGCCACCTGCAGTGCTGGCATCTCATATGGGCGCCAGTTCCTGTCCCGGCTGCTCCATTTCCGGTCCAGCTCTCAGCTGTGGCCTGAAAAAGCAGGAGAAGATGGCCCAAGTCCTTGGGCCCCTGCACCCACATGGGAAGAAGCTCCTGGCTCCTGGCTTCGGATCGGTGCAGCTCTGGCAGTTGTGGCTGGTTGGGGAGTTAACCAACAGATGGAAGACCTCCCTCTCTCTCTCTCTCTCTCTCTCTCTCTCTCTCTCTTTTTGCCTTTCTTCTCTCTGTGTAACTCTTTCAAATAAATAAATCTTTTAAAAAATAATAATTATTATTTTAGAAAATAATCAGACAAGGGTAACAAATCATGTTTAAGAGTATTCAAAAAATATTAACTATGAGATGTCAGAAATAATCTCAATGTCAATCAGTTAAATGACAGTAAGTCTATGTTACAAAGAAATGCTGTGCAACCATTAAAACAACAACAAAACCATTGAGGAGGCCGCCACTGTGGTGTAGCAAGGTACAGCCGCTGCCTGCGACACCACCATCTCACATGGGTGGCGGCTGTGGTCACAGCTGCTCCATTTCTGATCCAGCTCCCTACTAATGCGCTTGGGAAAGCAGAAGAAGATGGCCCGAGTCCTTGGGCCCCTGCACCCATGTGGGAGACTTGGAAGAAGCTCCTGGCTTTGGTCTGGCTCAGCTCCGGCTGTCACGGTCATTCAGGGGGCAAACCAGTGGATGGAAGACCTCTCTGTGGAACTCTGCCTATCAAATAAAATAAATAAATCTTTTTTAAAGAGCCCATCAAAGTATCTAGCCTATTAAAAGAGGCATATAACGCTGTTTAGCCATTTGGGGAGTATATGAGTGGATGGAAGCTCGCTCGCTCACTCTCTCTCTCCCACCACCTCTATAGCTCTACCTTTCAATTTTTTTTTTTTTTTTTTGACAGGCAGAGTGGACAGTGAGAGAGAGAGACAGAGAGAAAGGTCTTCCTTTGCTGTTGGTTCACCCTCCAATGGCCGCCGCGGACGGCGTGCTGCGGCCGGCGCACCGCGCTCGTCCGATGGCAGGAGCCAGGTGCTAGGTGCTTTTCCTGGTCTCCCATGGGGTGCAGGGCCCAAGCACCTGGGCCATCCTCCACTGCACTCCTGGGCCACAGCAGAGGGCTGGCCTGGAAGAGGGGCAACTGGGACAGAATCCGGCGCCCCGACCGGGACTAGAACCCGGTGTGCCGGCGCCGCAAGGCGGAGGATTAGCCTGTTGAGCCACGGCGCTGGCCCTACCTTTCAATTTAAAAAAAAAAAAAAAATTGTGCCCACACTGTGTCCCATCATCCATACTGAATGGTATCCCACTGAGCTACACATTTCTGAAGCACTTTTTTAAAATAAACAAACCAACCTGTGCTTGGTATTTTCTCATTAATATAAAAATGTCAGCATAAGGAAATCAAACACAAAGGTGCACAACCCAGCCACCAAGCAGAGAAAAAAGCTGCATCTTCGGTCTTCAGCTCATCATCCCCAAAACAACCAGATTCACAGGAAGGAGAGAGGCCGCATATCCACAGGCTGAGTTCACAGAGGCACCGGGCGCCCCAGAGCTGCCCTGCCCACCAGGGCCGGGAAGGGGACGCAGAGCCTTCCAAATCATCACCAGGATTTCACTACAGCCTGGCAAACGTTCTGACATTTTCAAAAGAAAGACCAGCCTGTGACTTGCACACATCTACAGCTGGACGGGCGGGGAGCCACGGCCCTCCCCGACGCAGGCAGCAGAACGGGAGAGTCACGGCATGAGCATTTCATGAACTTCATGATAAAAAAGCGTCCCGACTGCCGGGGAGCCCCACGCCGACCCACACCCACACTCAGCCCCGACATCTCAGAGGCGCAGCCGTGGCTCGGCGTCGTGTGCGGGTAAGAGCTGCACCACGGACACAAGTTCAAGAGCTGAACGCAGTGACCCTGCAGGTCACAGACACAGGGCTGGCTCGTTCTTCTTAAGCTCAGTAAGACAACAAGAAGCTTCACGTGACAATTTGCAGAGCAGTCTCCACTGTCACCAGCTCCTCGCACCTGCCTCTCTGCTTCTGCAAGCCGAAGCCACACGCGCAGCGCTTCCCTGCTGGACAGGCACACTGGGTGTCACCAGGGCCACCTGGTGTCCTCCAGGAGCATGGGCACTGCTGCCCCGCTCACGCTGCGGCTCCTGCCCTGGGAGGACCCAGAACAGGACTGAGACTGAGTCAGCCCAAGTTGACCTGGCCCCACAGTCCCCTCCCAACCCCAACAGCCACACACACACCCACCTCAAGAGCTGCAGCGCGCTCCCAAGAGGACACTGAACACTGGCCCTGCCAAAGGGCCTGTGGCTGGCGCCGACTCCCAGCGAGACAGGAATGCTCCAGGGAGGTGGACGCCTGGCCCACCCTGAGACAGCAGGCTGCAGCTGAGGGGTGGGCAGGGCATGCTGCACCTCCCATCACAGCCCAAACCCTGGGCCCCCCAGCACGCCTCGGCCTCACCTGCCAAGATTCCAGCCCTCAAGAATCCCGGGGGTCAGCAGTTGGGGCAGGAGATCAGAAGACGTGTCCCAAAGCAATGAGCCTGTCAGGAAAGGCCCAAACTGGGTAGAGGCCTCCCGGACAGACAGGTGATGACCTCAGAAGGTGCTGGGAAGGCCAGAGCGGCTACATGGTCTCAAGATGGGCACAAGAAAGAGACACCAGCACACGTCTTAGAGGACAGGACTGGCTAAAGGAGATTTTTTTTTTAATTTTTTTTTTTTTTAATTTTTGACAGAGTAGACAGTGAGAGAGAGAGAGACAGAGAGAAAGGTCTTCCTTTGCTGTTGGTTCGCCTCCCAACGACCGCCGCGGCCGGTGCACTGCGGCCGGCGCAACGCGCTGATCTGAAGCCAGGAGCCAGGTGCTTCTCCTGGTCTCCCAAGCGGGTGCAGGGCCCAAGCACTTGGGCCATCCTCCACTGCACTCCCTGGCCACAGCAGAGGGCTGGCCTGGAAGAGGGGCAACCGGGACAGAATCCAGTGCCCCGACTGGGACTAGAACCCACTGTGCCAGCACCGCAAGGGGGAGGATTAGCCTATTGAGTTGTGGCGCCGGCCTAATATTTCTTTTTAAAGATTTTATTTATACCAAGTATGTCCAGTTAGGAAAATAATAGAAATGAGCTAAAATGTGGGGCACAGGGGCCAGTGCTGTGGCTGGTGGGGGCGTCCCAGCCATCTCAAAGTCTCTGTGTCACGGCTGCTCGGCTTCTGATCCAGCCCCCTGCCAAGGTACATGGGCTGCAGCCCTTGGGCCCCTGCCACCCATGGGGGAGACCAACAGGGAGCTCCTGGCTCCTGGCTTTCTGATCCAGGAAGGAATCTGGCTGGCCCAGATCCGATTGTTGCAGCCCTCTGGGGAGTGAACCAGCAGATGGAAGACCTCTCCCTCCGCCTCTACCTCTCTCTGTAACTCTGTCTTTCAAATAAATAAAATAAATCTTAAAAAAAAATGTCACGTGTAGACTTCACTTTGACTCCCATAGAACAAATCATCTTTAAAACCTTTAAACAATGACCGAATATTTGATGACACTGAGGAATTACTGATTCCTTGGCTGTGTCTGTCATGGCAGCGCCACGGCTGTGTCTGTCATGATACCACCATGGCTGTGTCTATAAAGAAGCGCTTCTTCCTCTCCTTGGGACACACGCTGAGATGTCTGCACAGGAGACAACAGAGGTCCCTAAAGATGATCCTTTTAGGGAGCAGGAGGGATACAGATGAAACGCATCTGACTAGAACAGGACCACTGCGGGTGCACTGCTATTAGTACTAATTACACAAAATAAAGACTACTGACATGAAAAATGCAATGCACTTCAAGAAAAATGACATTTTCATGCCTGGCACCATCTACTCTTTTATAATATTTTTTAAAAAATTTTTTATTATTTGAGTTTTTACTTTTTTAAAAAAGATTTATTTATTTATTTGAAAGTCAGAGTCACACAGAGAGAAGAGAGGCAGAGGGAGGGAGGGAGGGAGGGAGGGAGGGAGGGAAGGAGAGAGGTCTTCCATGCTATGGTTTACTCCCCAATTGGCTGCAATGGCAGGAGCTATGCCGATCAGGAGCCAGGAGCCAGGAGCTTCTTCTGTGTCTCCCACGTGGGTGCAGGGGCCCAAGGACTTGGGCCATCCTCTACTGCTTTCCCAGGCCATAGCAGAGAGCTGGATTGGAAGTGGAGCAGCTGAATCTCGAACCAGCATCCATATGGGATGCCAGCGCTTCAGGCCAGGGCGTTAAGCTGCTGTGCCACAGCGCCGGCCTTACTTATTATTTGAAAAGCGCAATAACAGAGAGACAGACAGACAGACAGACGGAGCTCTGGCATCTGCTGGATCACTTCCTCAATG